>DWJK01002669.1:0-14215 GCA_018248815.1 Croniades pieria auraria
GTGATACTCGACATGGTGTAATACTTCTTGCGGAAAATTTTTAGCGTGGAGCTGGTGGAATAAAAACAAAAACAGCCGTGGAGTGGAAAGGGTTAACCCGTGATCGTAATCCAAATGGGACATCGATACGTTTTCGGTTCAGCATGATGTCTTAACTGATACTCGTATATTTGATATGTTGCATAATTCTACACTCACGCAGTCTGAAACATCGTGTTAAATTAAAAAGTTAGATAGATTTTTATACGACTTATTTATATATTTGAAATATTTACCTTATATTAACATGAGATTTTGAGGTACCAAAAATGGGACCTATTTTTGTTGAGGTTAACGTTAATATTTTTCTACATACATATATCTTATTCATACATATGTACGTAGATACATTTATTGCTTTTTAAATATATATCATTTTATACATAAATATGTACCGTATATGCGTAGAAATATTCAATAGTATTCTGTCATATTATTGAATAAAGAACAAAATAATCACTAAAAAAGATAGTAATAGTAATAATAATAGTAAGAAACCGATTAATGTAAAAGCTGACCATTATTGTCACGATTATTATTATTATTAAATCATAATCGTCACGCCAGATCTGTTATGGGGTATGCAGAGAGCACCGAGTGTAAACATCTTTTTTATCAGATCTACCGTGCTTCTTCCGCATTCATCATCATCTTCATACCTGGGTGCCGGGTTCGGAAACTTCCAAATCCATCAGTCAATAATTGACTTTTTTAGTAAAGACAGTTTTTATCATTTTTTCACGAGCCATTCTCCAGTAAACCAAACCTTCGAAGCATGCACCTTTTCATTTAATATTTATTATTATTTAAACAGCAAAAACCAGTATTTAATTGGTCTGTAAATAGCAAAAGCCAGTATTTAATTAGTCTGTAAATAGCAAATGCCAGTATTTAATTGGTCAAGTGAATGTTTCATAGCAAACAAACGTAATAAAGTTATCAGGTGGCGCATATTCCCGTTAATCTTTAACGAGCTTACCCGCTCGTTCCCGAAGTTTGTCGCCTCTCAATATTTCCACAAGTTGTTTAACTTTTTGAAAAACTGTCAAATCTCTTCAAAACCTACTTTTGGAAAGACATCTGCAATCAAACTTAGTAATTTGGGATTCTTTGTTATTCGTTTGAAATACTGAATTTGTCACTTTTGTTTTATAGTGAATGAGATAAAATATATAGTATAAACGACCCATTAACATTCCACTGTTGGAATATGAGTCTCCTCCCATGTTGAGAGGGCTAAGGCCGTAGTCCTCCACGCTGGGCAAGTGCGGGTTGGGGACTTCACACACCTTAGAATTTTTTTTTTTTTTAATTCTAAGATGTGCAGGTTTCCTCACGATGTTTTCCTTCGTCGTTAGCAAGCGATATTTAAATTTCAAACGCACTTTTGTAAAGAGGTGCGCGCCATGGATTTGAACCCAACACCCCTGGAGTAAGAGGCTGAATTCTTAACCACTAGGCTATCACTGCTTAAGGATATAAGAACCTTACCACCGAGCGCCGGGTTTAGTCACCTCTTACGACACCCTTGTGTCCCGGCATGGGGTCGGGGTACGTACTTATTCTTTCTCCGCCCCAACACGGATAAACTTGTGGCTTGTGGGTTTTTACTTGTCATAAATTGTATTTGGTGCAAACTGTACAGAACAATTTTAGTCACAGACGAAACAGTCGACCACCTCCCGAGTCCAACCGACAAAACGGAATTAAATAATTGACACCTACGAACTTGTCGTTGTCTAAAATTGCAAACGGCCCCAAATATAACTCTATAGGTTTATATCCATTTATGTAGTATTTGTCGGTATTTTTGGTATGGAAGTAATACATAGTAATGATATAATTATAGTGAGGCACTAGTGTATGTACGGCCTATAAAATTTTCATTCAATTGTTGATATTCTTGACAATTGTTATCATTCATGCAGCGCCATCTGTGGAGGGAATACAGTAAATCAACGTATGTAGTTAAATGGACCGTCGATAGATGTCGCTGTACAGCGCTATTTTCTTGTATGCGGAACATTTTTGTGAATATTAAATACAATTATGTATTATTTTTTATGTAGCTGTAATATTTTTAGTCGTTTTTCTTTGTATGAAGTGTAAATAAATGTTTAATGCTTGTATTAAAGTGAATCCCATCAACGGGTTTTCAATTGCAAATTGTAGAAAATTTCGTAATTTGAAGAGTATTTTTGGGTTTTCGGTAGATGGCGTTATTATTTATAAAAGTACATTTGCTAAAAAACTTCACGTACGTTTTTATGGATATGGACAAAATAAAATTTGCCGCATGGCGGTTTATAAATCATGTATGTTATAAAACACAAATACGAGAAAAGAAGTGTAATATTTATTTACCTACAATATTACAATTTGATTCTTTCAAATTTTTTTATTTTTCTGTCCTATACATTTTCTGAATGCATAAATTGTTTGTATAAGTTAGAAAACATTTTTCGGTCATTAAATTAAACATGACGGAATACTAAAATGTCAACATTGCGTTTTTTTACTATCACTATTTCATCACGCCAAGTCCCTTACACGTTAGCCAGAGAGCACCGAATGCCAAATACCTCTATTCTGATCTTGTCGTTCATTTATTGAAAAGTCAAAGCTACTAAACTTCAGGAGCTCAAACAGTTATTAGTTCTTTGTGTATGAGGCAAATGTACCATCCCATCAACATTGATGAAAGACATCAATGTATCAGTACGAAATCAATCTCCATAGACAACAGCGGCCGTCGACCCCGGCCGGCCACTCACCCCGGCCATGTCGCCAACTTATATTTTTAAATGAAGTTCATTAAACCTAATTTCACTAATGACTTCGCAATTTGAACCGAACAATAGAAATAATTGTTTGTTTTTACTAATCATTTACACATGAATCCATACATTATTATTATGTCATACCATAAGGTCCTTTATAGGGTAGGCATACAGCACCCAGTCTCGATATATCAATTATTAAATAAAAGCTCTCATATTGTCTCGCTTTCCTTTTCCAGATAAGTTTATATTTTACCCTAGCTGTGTCCCGTGGTTTCAGCCGCGGTAATTTGAGGAAAAAATTGCTAATTTACAAATATGCCATTACTTGAACGTATTTGTTTGGATAGGTTTTGATATAATGTTTACGAAAACACCTCCATAAATAATGCATTATTTTAGAACAAATTTGATTACCATAAAAAATGTTACAGTGAGCCAACCTTAAAAGATAGACATATAATTTCGCAAACATTTTTTAAAACTTTAAAAGGGAACAAATTTGTCATACACGATTTTTCCGTAATTTTAAACGTTTACGCAGCGCACGCAACGAAAGCTCTGAATATTAATAATTTTCCCGTTTCTGCAACATTTGTCATTGATGCTCCACTCTTATTGGAGATAGCGTGATGTTACATAGCCTATAGCCTTCCTCGATAAATGGACTATCTAAGACAAAAATATTGTTTTAATTCAAACCATTAGTTCCTGAAATAAACGCATTCTATCAAACAAACAGGCAAACAAATTTAATTTAAATCGGTTTTATAATATTATTGTAAATTAACTGTGTGTGTTTTACACCGCTTTCACATCTAATGCATGAAACGACCTCAACAGCGTGCGTGAGCTACATAGATATGCATGCATTTGTGCACAATTAGGTCATATATACATGTACATATATACCCACTATGTACAGTTAGAAATAAATAAACTTGAAAAGAAACATTTTCCTCCCTGCCCTATGTATAATTGTATAAACTATTTCGTTTCATTGCGCCACGATATATGCAGGTATGACAGGTAAGACGAGAGTTAATAGGTGTTTTGTAGGCAAGCGTGCTACATCCAAGGTCAACTCGCTTACACTCGTGCGATTGGTGTTACAAACGAGCCTATTGCTATGTAAATAAAAATGTATATGTATCATCACTGAATAGCAGAAACGCATGGTAGTTTTCAGCCTTTCCTTGCGAGGTCTTAGGGTTTAAATCTTGGCACGCATCGTAAGCATTTTACAAAGTTACGTGCGTTTTTGAAATTAAATGTTACTTACTATAACTGTGAAGGTAGATCATTATATATGTACAGGCTTAACTCACGTACGTTTTTCGTGATGGCCCGACTAGTTTCGAACTTGTACGAGGTCCTTCCTCATAAGCTCCCGCGACTCCCGTGACTCCCGTCCCGAGCTCTTTCAACTTACGTGAGTTAAGCCGGTACATATATAATCATGTGTATAAACACTCACGAGACATTTGATACTGAAGGAAGATAGCGCGAGGAAGCGTACATACCACAGAGTTCTCTGTGACGTTCACTAATCTCTATCGTCATCACCAGCTTACTCCCGTCCACTGTTGGACATGGGCCTCTCCAATGGCAAGCCACTGCACTCGATCTTCAGCTCTTTACATCCAACCACTGCGAGCCACTTTATTTATTTATTAAGTTGCACCAACGGAGTAAACACTAGCACATTTGATACAGGAGAATGTTATACGAGGTAAGAAGTTGAGTGTCACCCCAGTTAGAGGCGCAAACGACTTGCATAGATACAGAGAACATAACACTAGCATACTGCTAACAACAATTTGAAAAAAACTAGCCAGAATTATAGTTAAATGATGATACATTGTAAGTGACAGAAGGTCAGTTGCGCGCTTCAAACGATTAAGATATTAAAATTAAATGAAGTGAGACCGGTTGCATATGGGTATATCTTTGCGTATATCGTCGCTGCAGCTAGCTGGAGGGCGTCTTACGTTACGGTTATCCGTTCTGCGACAGTTTTATGGTTTGTATAGATTTTTAGTTTTATACAGTCAGTGCGGCTACTACACCATATACTATAACTTGGCACATTCTCATTCCGAGAATCTAGATAGAATCTAGATAGATAATAATCTGCAGCAAGATTTAATGGATGTGTTTTCATTTAACGGTGCACCAAACGGTTTCATTTTGGTGCACGGAAGCCCGAAATGCTTTCAATGAATTAATACCGGAACATACTAGAATGTTCTCTGCCTACTCCGTAAAGCATGGCGTGAAGGTAAGTGCATGTATGTATGTATGTAGTAATAAATAAATAATACTTTCGATATGAGATCGAATGCGGGTGTCTCCTCACTGCAGTTGTGGTTTCGTAGAAATGCGGATTTATTTTTACTTACATCCACCGTAGTTGGGAAAGATCCGTTTGATGAAACAAAAGCAATGAAATGAGTAAGACTCAAATATCTCTGTCTCTGTCTTTATGATGGAAGGATAGGTACAATTCTCATATGTTTATCTCTGCCTACCCTGTCAAGTCCCTTACTTCGCGTGATGATAGAATTATAATAATACTAGTGAATAGTGACAATGAACTACACTCCTCTGCCCACCTCTTTGGCGAAAAACGGTCGCGTTGTTATGAAATAAAAAAAACCGCAAACAGTACTGTCGACATTGACAACACATCCACGCGACAACCGGTTGATAAGCGAGATTGTACGATATCTGCATTCTTAAACTACATTATCTAGTCTCGTTGTACTGTGCCTTGTCTCTCCGTAAAGCACAATTCTGGTTTAACCTCGGTGCCAGCCACGACGCGGCGTATATAATTGTAAAGTCTTCCATCTTGCTTTTTTGTGTCCAAGTATTTTTAACTGGGGCTAGAAATTACTGTGTAACTTCTACTTACTTTCGTCGTTATTGATTTTAAATGACCTGAACATGTATCAATGGCGATGTTATATTCAAAAGAAATATTGGGTTAATGAAAAGACAAACACAAATTGACATTGCAGTCCAAAACTCTTATTTTAGTGTCACACATACAAGCATACGTATGTAATCAGCCTGTTTCAGTCCGGACATGCTGTGCAGGACGTAGACTTCCCTGATGAGCGTCCTTGTGCATTTTTGATTTTGGTTTTGGCTCATAAACCCCACGTTGAGCACGCGGTTTTGGGAGCGCACAACGCGGCTTCTTGCAAGGTCTAGGTAGGCCGTGGTTTACCGCTATCAAGCCGTAATAATAATTATTACTAATCGTATTAAATATAGTTGTCTAGCTTTGGTATCCCTATATCCAAAAAGGACTCTAGTTCTGAAGAAGATACCACTAAAGACGATGGAACCTTTGCAACTTTTATAACGTTTGTATAGCACATAAACCGGAAGACACTATCGCAGAACCTTTTATGTTCGAAATAAATTAATCTAGAGTCGCTACTAGACGACTCTACCGCCTCATCAATAACATGCTATAATTAGAATTGTATACCGGAGGTAGCGACTTGTTGTCTTTCTCAATATTGCTTATCAAAAAAACTATCATTATCTATTTAAACGCAGTAATGGACTACTGGTAAGCCGTGGGAATCACTTGACATTACGAGTAATAATATGCATACTCTACATTTCGATGCGATTATATGTACTTATATTTATTTTAAACCTATAAAATTAAAAATATTTTATTTATATGTGGTAGTAGCTGATACTTCAGCTCGGACTGTCGCTCAGACTTCGTCTGCCTTGTTTGTGATGTTACCAATGTACTGTATGTACAGAGAGGAAAACAATAAAATCGAAGGAAAAAGTTATACCTTAAATATAAAAAGTCAGTGCTATTCAAAGCTGATATATACATACATGTATAATAAAATTGTAACATCAAACGTAACATCACGCCTGTAATCCCCGAAGGGGTAGGCAAAGAACTGTAGTACACTTCCACGTTTCTCCAATAACGTTTAAGTTTCATGGAATAGGCGGTGAGCCTATTGTCATACATCGAGCACAGATCCAGACTCCGAGTAGCTACCAGAAATTCTAAATTAGAAAAATCCAATAGTACCCGACCCGGGATTTGAACCCAGGACCTCCCGATCGGCAGTCGTGCATGCAACCACCCGACCAACGAGGCAGTCAAATAAAATTGTAAGTTATATTATTAGGCAATGTAACGTACATGATAGCACCGAGTGCTCAATATCTTTATTCTCGCAGCTCTGACATACTTCTTCTATATATGTCACTCCTTAACACATATCCTTTTTTAACAAAACCAATTAAAATATTATATTCATATGTACGAGTATATACTTGGAGAACGTCGAAGTATCATTTTATTTAATAACCGGTATGGTAGGACCTTGTAAATCGGGTGAGGAATGGAGAATACTCCTTAAACAATACAGAAGAGTAAAAGGTCTCAAAGAAATTTTGTCTGATAAAAATGTTTTATCCGACATTTTGATGCTATATATGTATTCTTCAATGGGTAATCGCCAAACTTATTACTAATATTGAATAATAAAAATATTTCTTAAATTAAAAATACTATTAATAATACTAAAATATCTTAAATTTAATATAAGAGTATGTTAAGTGCGGATTTGGTGTTCATTATGATTATTATTTCGCCACGCTAGTTCTCTTACGGGCTAGACCGAGAGTACCGACTGCCTCCATCAGCCGGAATTCGCCTTATTTGATCGAGATTGGTGACTCTTGGTCTCTCTTTAAATCCATCACTATTCAATTTCTCTATCTGATTTGCGATTTTTTTGTAGCCACTCGTTTTACTACCCAAACCATACGATCACATCCGTTCTCATTTCTCAACCAATAAACACACACCCATTCACATGACGCAGCGCTTTAATTTTTTACGTTTAACACAGAAAAAAAATCTAAAATTAACGAGAAAAGTTACGAATATCGCTCAGAACCACGTAATGACCGCTTAATACGTTACTTCTGTGTTACTTCTTGACCGCACTGTAATTCGTTGCACGAGACCGTCTGACTTCCTCAACTACTCTACCATGTTAGTTACCTCAGCTTCTCGAGTTCAGTCTGACGTGTGCTTCGTGCTTATTAATGGATACCAGCTATCTAAATACATTAAACATATTCAGTGTGATAATTAAAAATTAAAAAATATGTCGTCATAAATACCGTATTGTTCTATAAATGTATACATAAATACATTGGTATAGATTAGTTATATGAATACATTAACGATGTAATGTGTGATTTTTAACAATTTAAAACAATATGACCTCATAAACGGGTATTATAACGGATATTATTGCAATAATTCGTGTAATAATTGTGTTGAGTAATGTAACATAGAAAAGTGTTAATGGTTATTCAATCATTTCTGTGTGTGTGTGTTTATTTTAGGCTCAATTTTCTGATTAAAAATTCAACTGTTACTATCTTTAATCTGTCACAATTGGATTAAGATTGTTCATTATTTTGTATTCGTGTTTATTTGAGTTCATTTTTTAAAAAATATGTCTTTACGACTGACGTGATACAATCGCGAACTTAAGTGTTTCTCTTTTTCAATTAAAAATAAATAAAGTGGTAAGTATTTTAACATTAAGTATTGTAATTCTATATCTTTTATGATTTTATGCTTTATTGTGAGATGTACAGCATACACCTTCCTGGCGACTGAGTGGCTTGTTATTTAAATATAATTTTAATAAATAATATTTATTATTACCTCTGGCGATACTAATAATAAATATTCTATATTTAAATTTCACAAACTGTTGACTGACTGCCTCGTTGGCCGAGTGGTTGCAAGCGCAATTACCCATCGGGAAGTCCTGGGTTCAAATCCCGGTTCGGGTACTATTGGATTTTTCTAATGTAGAATTTCTAGTAGTGACTCAGAGTCTGGTCTGTGCCCGGTGTATGGCAATTGGCTCACCACCTAAATCTATGGGACGTAAAACGTAACAATCGAAGAGTGGGAATGTACCACATTCCGCTGCCTTCTCCTTCGGGGAATACAAGCGTGATATTACGATTTATATACAATGTATTTATTTCAAAGTAAACTGAATCATACTAAGTATATTGGGATTTGATATGGACACACACTCACACCAACGCAAACACAGTATTCATTTCTCAGCGTTGTATTGCGTTTTATGATTACATAAAACAATGCAATAGTCAAACTTTTGCGCTATCTGCTTCATGTCTAATGTCGAACACAATGCGTATAATATTTCTCTTTTAATTTTACATTTTGAATATGTAATATTGTAACAACTTAACTTTACATTTTAAAATGTCCTCAAGTATAACGTGAAATTAAAATGGACACAATGAAGTATTGTGTAAATTCGTGAACGCTTAAAGGACTTCCAGCTAAGGATTAGTGAATGAAAGGGATATGCGTATTAAAGAATTAGCCGTTTCGCAGTAGTCGGCTGTTGGGTCGCGGACACCCAATACCGTTGAATACCTGCGTCCGATGACTCAGCGATCACACCCACGTACACACGGATAGACGCGCACAAAAGTCTCTAATTTTATTTATTAACGGATTTTTAGCAGCTGCCAATAACGTAAGTAATATTTCAAATGGTGCAATGACGTAAACTGGTACCATTATATTTACGGCAAGGTTCCAGATTCCGAGTCACTACTAGAAGAAAAATTCTAGTAGGAAAACTAAGTTAGGAAATTTCTATGGCACCCGAGTCGGGGATCGAACTCAGAACCTCCCGATCAGTAGTCGCGCTTGTAACCATTCGACCAGCGAGGAAGTCAACCAATGCAGCTGTACCCGGTTCGTTATAGTTACATACCTGTTACAGTATGATACAGCGTTTCATATGTAGTATGATGACCCAAACAGACTAACATTTAAGAAACGGTCCATTATATATGTTTAGTCACTTGTTTGGTCGTTTGTCCTCATTTTTAATTAACAGATTTCAAACATTTATGTAATTGTTGTAATAACTCATTGTTATGTCTCAGTAATGATTTCGTGAAATTCCAATTAAATTGTTATGCAAATTTGATGCAAGTAATTATAATTCTGTAGAATTTACTTAATATTTTTAGAGTATTAAGACTTATTATTGCCAAAATTAAAATTATTTCTTTTTTAAGAAATATTATTTTTATTATGACAACCATATGAATAAAAAGTATCTTTAAATATGACACAACAATAAAAAATAAAATTTCACACTTTTTACAGTAAAACACTTTTCTAATCGATGATACCTTAACGTGTTCAGTGACAGACGACAGTCAACCCGCAAGTTAATATGAGCCTGAATGTTAATAAGTAAAGGCATGTTTATCAAACGTTTGGTCCAATATTGGATTATTATATTCGACCAATAACCCGAGCGAATAATAGGCAGTTTTCTACTTGGCTTCTTTAGATGCCATTTCGTTTTGCTCATTTAAAACTACATATGTTAATTCTTCTCTACGCAGATATCGTATTACGATTTGCAAGTTTGGCTTGATTTTTGTCTCAATAATAGTTACGTATTTTAAAGATAATATGTGATTTTAATAGGTTGACAGATACGTATTTCGTTTGTTTTAGAAAGACAATGTGTCGTATATAATTATCGTAAATCGGAACAAATTATAAACACGACTGCTAATAATTTTTGTACTCAACAATGTATATATTTGATTATCACTTTTTTAAATTATGCAAATAGCGGTGATGAATAGAAGAATATCCTCAAAAATACCAGCAAATGAGGTAAATTATGTATATTACTAATTTAATTTGACTATTAAAATTACATCTTTATAACATATTAAATAGTAAAGCTTAAAATATATTCTATTCGTAACATAATGATATATTGTCACGAAATACTAAAATAGCATTATTACGGGTGGGTATATTCGTTGGAGAAAAGTTACGTTTTGTTTATTCTTGCATCTAGTTGCTATTACCAAAATTATGACTAAACGGAAGTAACTAAGTTATATAGTAGTTAAAACTTACTATAAAGATAACGTCGTATTTAAATAATGACCACAGTAAACTTTTTATGATATACCGTTTTGTGATAAATCGCTAATGACATACATAGTCTCTACACGCAAAATCCTTATCATTTATTATAATTATATCTTGAGAATAATTTAAATCGAAGGAATAATGCATCTATATGTACATTTGTTAGTGGTTCGGATTCACACGTGGAACGAAACAACATTCTCGTAAGAACTGAAAAATTTTATTTGTCCGCTCGCTACATTCTTCAGTCTAGATTTTGTACTAAATTAAGAAGCACTTTATCGTCCAAGTTACTAGAAATGAACCAATAAATAGTTGTGATATCAAAAACGATGCTATATTTTTTATTAATAACTACACGATACTTTGTTTTTTTAAATACATATTACAAACACTGTTCTTTAGTACAGTACCCCCTAACGGAATGTTATAAATCAGGTAATGTTTTGAATTTCAAAACTAAAAGTACTTAGTCAAAAGAAGCCACGTGGTGTTGCCTGACTTTAGATACGACTTTGACTTAAAACTGTCTTCAAGACTTAAAACAAGACCATGGACTGCTTCTGTTTATGATCAGATGGCCCATTACAATCGATTATATAATAAAGTCTGTTTGCATACAAACATACTTTCGAATTTATCATGTTTGTTGTTTTTTTTTAGTAACGAGGGCATCGCCGCATAATTTGTGGTTGTCTCTTTTTGGAATGTTATGTCACCACCAGAACGAATGGTGGGTGAATAATAGTCATAACTGTTTAAACAACATTGCGTGTAGTCAAGTTGTACTAGATAATTTTCGCTTGACTGGTATCTTCCTTTTTGATTTGCTACTGCAATGCTAATCTGGTAATATTATGAGGACATTGGCTATTTGTAAACTAGAGTTACTTTCCTACCAAAATCAGAGCCGCTCAAACCGTTATTTACTAGAAGATTCTATAAGGAAGGAGAAAGATTCTATACAGGACAAAAACATCGTCTGAAGGTAGATATAAAATAGATAATTTATATTAAAATATAACTTTAAACTAAATAGACTTGACATAGAGAATATCTAAAAACAGCTTACACATAAGAACGTAAATATCGTGCCGCGAAATTAATATACATCGCCCAACTGTTAATTAAACAAACATTATAATAGTACCGTAGTAAAAAGCTTGCGATTTTGACACGCACAATAATGGCGTACATCATCCAGCAAATAATATATTTATAACATCCAATTCTATTCTCTATGGTGTATAATGATAAGGGATATTGTGCCTTGCGAATTTCATATACAGAATTGAATGGCCCACCGTACCTTGAAACGTGAGTGGCTGGCTAGTAAGTACGCTCGCGCTCAGTCATCGGCCGGCCGAACGCGCCGGCGACTGCTCGCTTCACAATCCAATAGTACTTGAAACTTTTTCGTACACAAACCCGCACGCTTCGTTTTCACGACTGTATTTTTAATTGGACATCGGAATTCCGGCGGCTTATTAAAATTGACAGGTGCGTTATTTAATTTTATTAAGCGTTTAGTTTTTTATATAATGATTGGTATTTGTGACGTATTCTATTAATCGTGCTTTTTTGATTATAACGGTAATTAAAAATATATTATAATTATAATATTTTTTTTTGCAAATTGCTTTTTAAATTATATTATGTAGATGAATTGTTTGATGATGTTGATAAATTCGTTTAGATAATTGTTGTAATGTTGTTCGTTATTCTTGCTTTTAATGTTTATGTTCTATTTACATAGTAACGTTATTTTTTATCCTGTAATAATTAATATTTTACTTCCTACATTTTATACTATTTTTTAACATTAACATTGTGTTTTGTTATATGCATGTTACACGTCTCTTACTTTTCAAACAAGGAAGGTATATATTTTAGGTTAAAATACTTTTTTGCCTAACTTTCACGATTACTATTGCAGAAGACAGCGGAAATATTATATTATAACAAGGTATATTAGCGTGTTTTAGTTGCGAATTAAAGTAATTATTACGTTAACAAAATCTTACTAGTCCAAATTTTTAATTGAAAATCGATTTCGGGAAATAATTGATAATTAATGAGTTTTTCGGAAAAATAATTGGTAATTAAAGTATACTAGTTAAGATGCGTTTATCCATTCAATAATTTTCATTTGTTCAATTAATAATTCTGCCTCTAGCTCTCAGCTGCCTAGTTTGGATATTCCTTAGATATATCTCTATTTTCTCTTTACTGGCTGAAATTAACATCTTAGTATTATAATAGGTCCAGTTTTGGCGAAATTGATTTAGTTTGCCATTTGTTAATTGGCTGTAAATAGTTTTTGTTTTTATAATAACATTACTTTCAACACAAAACAAACTGATCACACAGTTGTCTCATGCAACCATGTGTAGTTACAAAATGTAGTGACAATACTTATTAGCACGTTTCTTATTTGTTCACCACTGTAGTGGTAGGCAGTAGGTAGATGCATCCTGAACATTTATTGTTATCCATTGTTTGTTTTTTATTTTTAGGCGTTCATGTTGTTTGCAACTGTATTTTTAAAATCTGAACTTTATTATTTATATTATTATTATCACGTTATATTAATAATCTTGCGATTTAATGAATATTAACACTTTCCTTACTGGCATTAATACTTTATGAACGGCATCTTGTATAGGAATCCGTCAAGGCATACTACTGGGCCCACTTATTCAACATATCATTTTTCCTCAAGAGATTTTAAACCTGTGTAACTTTTAAAATATTTTCAGTCTTCTTTAAAATTATTGAATGGGATATAAAACGTAACTGCTGAAACGTGGGAATGTACTTCACTCCTCTCCCTACTCCTTCGGGTATTACAGGCATCATGTTGCGTTTTGAACGTTATTTAATATCATCCCTTTTTTTATGCGACAAATTCACTTAACTGCTAATTGTTTTTTCAAAGCCTTGTTAGCTTCCGAGTATTTAGATCTTGCCCAATATTGGTTTCGCAGTGATATGATAATATCGTTAACAGATTAGAAGCGTAGGAACTAATGAGCTGGTACGCTGCAGATAATTGCAATGCACATGGCGTTTTATCAAAAGTAATATTGTTACGTGTTACGCCCACTGGTGTGCATGTTGTTTGTGTATTAAATAACATTTTGCCTGCAATACAACAATGGCCAATTATGTTTTATCGTCCAATAATTCGATAAAGCTAATATTTGTAGTTACTTTATTTGATTCGGTTAATAATTTATCCTCTAACTAGGATACTCGTACGTTATTAAAACTTGATTTCTATAAAGGCTCACCACCTATTCCATGGGACGTAAACGTAACTGGTGAAACGTGGAAGTGTATTACACACTTCTGTCTACTTCGG
>DWJK01002670.1:0-14215 GCA_018248815.1 Croniades pieria auraria
TCAGATTGGAGGTCGTTGGGGGAGGCCTATGTTCAGCAGTGGACGTCCTGTGGCTGAAATGATGATGATGATGATGTCATCCTGTCTATAGCAAGACTTAGCTATCAAATTAATTGTTCAATACTATATCTTTAGTTATATTTCATATTAGATTTGTGAGGTTGTCATGGAAAGCTTGATAAAATGAGAAGAAGCACATGAAAGCCAGCTGCTTGAGGCCAGTGTGAGGGTGACTTTCATCGTATTCCCTCATTTATTATAAGTAGCAAGTATTTTATATCTTTTTTACAAATTTACTACTACAGTGGTAATGAACACAATCACATTGCATTAATTACAGATACTAGGATTAAAACTAACATGTTATAATCGTCAATCCTTTTATCATTTCACTCTAAAAAACAGCTCTCATGTCAGAATAAGTGTGATTTAATAGGTTCTATGATAATAACTTTGCTAAATCATGGATGGAAGAACTCAATGATGTTTGTTCATATTATAAAAAATGTTCCTCAATAAGCCACAGCAATGAATAAAAATTGCTAGGAATATTTTGTTATTTCACTTATCCATTTTTCATCAAGCACAATTTTTTTTTAAATATAATGATAGACATTAATCATAAGCCTTTTCACAATTTTGGAACTGTTTTTCCATATTAGAAGTGTAAAGAACAACGTAAATGATACTTATCTAATAAAATGACAAATTACATGTTTTATGAATCATTTATTATACTTCAATTGTACTACAAAATAATAGGAAGTTTTCTACAGTTACAATTACTTATATAATACATAAATATTGAAACAATTACAGCAGTCCTCATCATGGTTGTAACCATCTTGTAATGTTATTAAGTGGCAACACCATTGCTAATAAAAAATAAATCTTGAATAACATCAAAATGATTACAAAGATATCTTAATAACTAATTGAAATACTGTTTGATTATTATAATGTGTTGTAAATATAAATAACGATACAGTAAGCATAATCTATAAAAGCATAAAAAAAAATTCAAAATTCCTATTAAATCAACATTCAGAATGCCTTATAAAATTAAAAAAAAGTATCTTTAATAAAAACTGAAACTACATTATCCATCTGTCGCTGGTAGGTACATCGTTAACACTAAAATATAACTATAAATTGCTGAATCTAACATTAAGGTCACAACAGTGTGACCAGATTTAAAAATAAACGTATACAAAAATTTAAGATTAGGCAATATCACAACTAAACCGCCTGATGTGCTCCAGGCCAAATAAATAATGTAGAATATATCAATAACAGCAAAATATTTGCATACAATTACTTAGTATACCTTTTTAAATCCCCACATACTAATAATTTAATCACATAAATATTTAAATTATTCAGGATCAGATACAGAAAGTTGGAATGGTTTATGCAAATAAAAAAAAATCATGTACAGTGAATTTAAATTATTGCATTCACATGTATTACAATATTCTACACTTCTCTGTTATTCTTCTGTTTCTGCTTAAGTAAATTATAGTTTGATCAGCTGCTTACAGCAACACTGTCATTTACAAACCTTTTGTCTATGATATAGTTTCTATGTAACCAATTAAAATAGTAAGAATGCTTGATATATAATAATGAATAATAATTCCAAGTATATTCTGCAGTCATGTATAATTTTTGAAAAGCCCAAGTATTGAAAAATCTGTGGTAATTAACAGTATTGCAATATACTATGACAAAAATTTTGTTTTAGTGACATATTTATTACTAAAATAATTTAAGCCCAATTATAATGACAATTATATAAATTGAGAAAAAGGAGAGAATGAGTAAATAAAAATATTTATTTCGTCCAAAGGTTTTGGGAAAGTTCCACTTGTTATTTCTAAAACAACCAGAGAATGACTATGAAACAGAAAAGAAATCGGGTAGAACAATAGCCTAAACATAAAGAATTTGAAATATTGATTGGACTCTCATAAAAATTTAAATAAATACTTAAATACAATACATAATTCCGACCAACACTGCCTTTACGATTATTGGTGAAATAAACATTTCCACCAAACCTATGAAACAAACAGTTTAAGGAACATACAGTGCATATACATGAATATAACATCAAATTCATTTTCACTAATGTAGTCTTACCATCCATTACTTAGATATAATCCGACAATATGTGGGACAAATGTTGTGCAAATACTTTATGATTAAAATACAGTTGCAGTTACTATATTGTTGACACACTGATGTTATCTACTACTGACATATTATAACACAGCTTAACACTAATTTCCTGTACTGAGAGATATAGATAAAATTGTCAAACCTGACACACTTAGTGCATAAACACCAAATGTGTATAATTTTATTATTTAATGATTAATATTTATATATATATTTATATATGGTACTCCTAAACGAATCATAGTTTACGTGCAATATTTTAGTACAGTTATGTTTGATGTCAACATATTGCTGGCAACTGCCCACAATATGTTGAACTGTTTTTCATATGACCAAATAAAAATAATTATCCAGTGGAAGATAATGAAATGCCGTAAATTTACTAAATACATATAAATCCAACAACATGAACATTATCATCAGCCATAACTCGCCTAACTAGTCCGATACATAAATAATTTTATTACCATCCAACTATTCCCTCAACACACTGCAGAAATATATTGCGCCATAAACTAGAATAGTTCAGTCGTACCATTAGACACATATTTGGTGCATATATGATTGCACCCACACAAACGATCTACAGTTACATTGGTAGTTCTCATCCATTATGCATGTACGATCAATCCATGAACTTCTTAGCACTGAGTAGTAATTTTAAATAACTTATGAACCACCATAATGTAAGCATGTGGGTGGGTACACTAAACAGAGCTCAGACTGACGTGTCCTAATATGAGACAAAAACATACCTGAAACTATTAAATATATTGCCACATATTATTCTAAAAATACTATGTTATTTACAATCACTATTTATATACTCGACAGATACTCAGATAAACCTTTAAAACTAACATGCTTACAGCACAATAGTTCATAACTCTGTTGAGATTCCAAGTGTCAGTTGCTGGAAATGTCAATAAATACAGCACAACTGTCATTTTTTTCTTCCAGTCTCGCTTCAGGGCGTGAAACGGAAGAGAAAATAAAATTTTACAAGTTCCGTGCAAATGTAATATTTAAAATAAGCGTCTTAAAGTTTACGCTTGTGAAGAAACCAGGATCTCTGATATGTAAGCATGACTTTCACACTAAAGAACTTATGACAAGTGGAATAATGCGATGAGACCGGGCCGGTATTGGAGATAGGTTAATCGAGATTCACGTGATATGTGGAGTGGGTGCACAAGTCTCAGGCGAAGTACTGTACTCTGATATCACTCCCGTATTCAGCTGCCGTCGAGCCAACCCTTGCTCCGCTCCGCTATGTAGCACCTTACATTATTCACTATACACATTCTGTCCACTGTACACTCATAATCTGTAATTCAAAATATTGTGTTCAATAATATTAACATAAATACCTTAGAAAATATAGGCAAGGGATATATGTTAGATAAATAGAAATAATCTTTAACTAAATATTTAAACAGCAGAGCAGTAAATTTATATTCTTTGGCTAACCAAAGCTATCACACTCACAGGTTTCAGTGATGGGGTTTGAAAATGTAGACATTATATACATACATATCTGGCAACAAACAAACAAAAAATTGTAAATTTAAAAAATATGCCTTTTTATTATTCCACAAAAAATTTATATAAAGATACATTCTGTCGTTTTTATTAAGATCCATAAAATATATAAAAGCATCATAAAACTAGTAAAGAACATTGTTTCCTTAATAGTTTTCCAGAATCAATTATTTTAGAAAACATTAATTTATCTAAAATAGCGGAGGCGTTTCATACAATTAGTAAATAGAAACCAACGGTTGTCTACATACAGTCTGCACAAACACTGCGTGTAGGTGCGTTATGTTCAGGCGTACAATATATTATATAATTAAATGTATATAAATGGCTTGTACATATCGTGTATAAATGATTGTTCCGTGAACTGGATAATTCCAAATAAATAAGTGTCAATTTTGAACTCCTGCAAATATATAGTTTCGCACGGTCAACGTCACAAGCGACGAAGATCCCAAGGCAGGTGCAAAAATGGAACGACACAGGAGCGACGTACCGAGGGCGGCCGAACGTACCTCAGACGAAGCGAGCGTCCAGCGGGCCTAGTCGGAGTCGAGGTCGACGACGTCGGTGGGCGGCGCGGGCGGCGCGCGCGGCGCGGGCGGCGCGGGCTGCGGCGGCCGGCCCCGCGCGCGCGGCCGCGCCATCAGCTCGCGCGCCTGCGCCTGCTGCAGCGCCATGGCCAGCGGGTCGCGGCTGCCCAGCCCGCCCGCGTAGTACTTGGCGCCCATCGACTGCGCACCACATTGCGATCGTGTAGCTCCCCGCTCTCGCTCGCCAAGCTCTCGCCTCTCGCTATCGACCGCCGAGCGGTGACTCACGTTCATTTGCTGCTGCATGAGCTGCATGCGCAGCTGCTGCTGGTGCTGCTGCTGGCGCTGCCAGGGCGGCTCGTACTGCAGCCCGCTGGCGCCGCCCAGCGCCGCGCCGGCCGCGCCCGCCGCGCCCCCTGTTACGATATGTTAATACGATTGTCATAATTCAACGACAGATAATAGTGCTCGACGACCGAAAAAATTATAACATCGTAATAAGTAGAAATTATTTAGCGAGTGTCTTTCATCGAATGTTTTATTGAGAAATAGCATAATAATAGAAAACCGACTCACCAGCATTCCTGGCGTTCAACATGGCCGGATTCATCATGTTGAGCGGCGCGTATTTGAACATGTCATGTTTCTGCATCAACTGTCAAATCAACATTGCTATGGATAATCTGCATCTTTCTACTTCTACGTACATTTTCATACTGACTCTACACAACCCTCCAATCTCCAAATTGCTAGCTTTTAAACATAATACCTAAGCAATCTGAGAAACCTCATTATATAATGTTAATGTAACTGAAAACATTATGTACATTAAATAGAAGTTTAATGGTATGAATTCTTTTTTTTCTAGAATGTTGCAATGTAAATATGTCTATACACTCAAAAATGATTTTAGTTAAAATGTAAACCTACTAATTTAACGGTAAATGCTCATAGTCTTCTGTGGATGTTTACAGCACCAGAGTCATCATCGACCAGCGCGTGGCAGCCCTGAAGGAAATTCTTAACACTTTTTCGAGATATAAGGCCCTTGAAAACGAGCAGTTTAGAGATCGAACGATTAGGTAGGCACAAACAGCGTGTTACACTGCGTTGTATACATCAACAAAACCAAATGTTACATGAAATAATAATAAAAATATTTGCTGTTGAAACAGGCAGCATGCTTGAGTATAGGTTATATAGACATAAGTGGACATGGCGTTAACGGAAAAAATTAAAATAACTTCGTAAACGGACAACACAAATATCTATTGTAAAAACTTACGCCATAATCATATCCACCGAACATCTGAACAAATAAATTATGTATGATTAAATTACTCACTGTTTCTATATATGTATAATATAACATATACTATAATATTCGCAATACGCTGTGTGCACGGAATAAGATACGTGACTCACAGCAATTATTTGACAAAAGTCGTATAACATTATATCATATACATATATGACATAACACATTAAAAGCAATGAAGAAGGGTTGAAATAAGTCTAACCAAATTTTTGCATAAAAACGTATAACGTCCTGACAATTTCATTGTAAGTTTTTATACAGCTCGTATAAGTCGTTAAAAAAGTTAAAAGTTGTTAGGTCATTAATGTTTATCAATAAATATATGTCAGTAAATATTAGTCTTTAAATTTCCAGTCGACCTTTCTTCTTGTGACAGCTTAATAAAACCTATGTTTTTTCCAACATTTTTCATGCACTTTAGATTATATCTAGCCTAATATTACTGACACATTTTTCATTTGGTGACATATTTTGATGTGTTAACTCATTCTATTAACGCTGTCGTAACTCATTCTATTAACATTCTATTAACGCTGTCGACATAATATAGAAAGGGACAAAACCTTTTAAAAATCGGGCGATTATAATGAACGCTTATGAATAATATTTTAACATATTATATATAGATAAACTGGAGACTTTGAATCTAAAATAATATTAATATTAAGTTGCTATAAAATGTAGTAACATATTATTTAGGTAACTTTGCAATAAACATATGCGTAATATATGTGAAAACAGCCTTATTCACAGTATGCTATAACCAACAAACCCAAACTTGTTAATTTCTATAATAGTAGCATCACTTACAGCTGGATTGGAACACATCATTCGCAATATATCCCTCGTTTCCTGATCGTTTAGATTCTGCTTGTCTTTGCGCAGTAATTCCATCAGGTAGGCGAACTGTTGCTGCTGCTGCTGGTGTTGCATTAAAAGATCCGGCACTGGGAATTTGAAAAATCAATAGATGAATAATTTAGGTTTGAGGTAATAGATTAATATTGTGAAAAAGAATGTAGAATATTCATTAAATAATCAATATAGCGGATTGGTCGATTGCAGTGTGGCATAGGTACCTACGCACGGTTGAATGCTCACTGTCGAAAGGTAAAATTCTAAGCGGTATCAGAAGCTATCCTCTGCGGTTCTCGACCGGCATGCCACGCTCGGGGAGAGGATTACGGGTAAAACGATAGGGGAGACCCGCGTCTCCGGCGGTGGACCGAGTGGGGCCACCGTAACGGAAGGACAAAGCGGGAGGTCCGCACCCATGGCTCCGTGCAGCGCGTAGGGCAGCAGCGGCGGCGGCGGCGGCGGGCGGCTCTTCTCGTTCTCGAAGTCCTCCCAGGCGGCGCGGCGCTCCTCCTCGCTGAGCGTCTCCTCCTCCTTGTTCTCGAGCAGCGAGTCGTGCTCGTGGTACTTGTAGAGGCGCGGCTCGTGCTCGCGCAGCAGCTCGGCGAACAGGCGGTCGCGCGGCAGCGCGGGCAGCGCGCGCGGCGCGGCGGCCGCGGGCTCGAACGTGTACAGCTCGGCCAGGTCGTTCTCGGCGTAGTGCCGGTCGATCTGCTGCTCGTCGATCACGCGCTTGGAGATGGCCTGCTTCGTCACCTGCCGCTCGTAGATCTTCTCCTCCATGGTGCCCTGCGGCGAGCGCCCTACCGTTACTACCTGTCCGTCCGCACTCGACGGAGCGCCTCCTCCTCGTCGATGGCTCCGGTGCCGTCGTTATGACCTACCTCGTGGAGACCTTCTCCTCCGTTGGATCCTAAAATTGTATTCTTCTACGGGTTGAGCGTTCGTCGCGCTAGGTTTATATTATGATTGTGATCGACCGACATGCCGAACTCTTATTGTATTAGATTCATATTACGAATGTAAGTCGTTTTCGTGACATTTCTTTTGTATTTCACCCTAAAATCATTGCACTATGTCATAAGTTAAGTGTTTGTTGTTTTGTATTTGTATTCTAATGGCAGTCACATAAAGAAATATTCTCTAAAACGAAATACCCCTTGTATAAATATCACGCAACCCGTACTTTGATTCCAAAAAAAAACAAGATCCAAATAGTCGATAAGTTTAAATACGAATAGCGAGACTGAGCGCAGACCATGGCGAGGAAGCGATAAATGTAGCAGGGCTTCTTCTGGCCGAAGCGATAGACACGGAAGATACTCTGCACGTCGTGCGAGGGGTTCCATGACACGTCGAAGATGACGACCCGGTTGGCGGCCACCAGGTTGATGCCCAGCCCGCCCGCGCGCGTCGAGATCAGGAACAGCCTGCAACACCACACACTCAGGTATACGACGGTAGAACTGCTGTACGCTGAAAGTACATACTGACAATAAATATTTTGGAACATCTCCAGACATGACCATCTTATCTAAATAATTTTGAAGAGATCCTATGTTATGGCAATCAGATGACTGACAAACTACATGTTAATATGTACTTTTATATAGAAGTTTTTGTTTACTCAAGAGAACAAAACAAGTATTTGTCACAGATGACAAATGAAACCATACCATGACTGCCAGTTCAGCATTCGGATGAACTGCAGGATAAACATGCCAGTCTAATTAACAAAAACTTTAATTACTTAACTTTAACCTAACGGATCCCCTATTACGCAGAAACATATAGAAATATTATTATTATTGTATACAAATACCATTGTCGTTATTCACCTTGCTCTAGGATTGTCTACTCTGTTGAAGTTCTTGCACCAGATGGAGCGATTCTCGCACGAGGTGGAGCCGTCTAGTCGGAAGTAGTCTACGCCGGGCGACCACATCCCTGTAATATTGCCAAATAATGTGTAACTTTGATTTTTAACCTCAAATTTTTGTCCATTTAAGTCTGAGAAACTTTACACTTAAATTAACCTTCACCAACCTACGCTAGAACAGCAAATAAAGCTTAAACCTTTTATACTGAAAAGTTTCTTAACAATTTTTATCTCTAAAATGAAACATGACTAAATACATAGGTCAGATACTCGGAGATGGGAGTTAGAAGTCTCCAATCGGGACGTGCACGAAGCGAGTGACGATAGAGAAGGTATAACAATGATATAGCTCAAACATACGGACCCACGTGGCCGGCCAGCTTGTCGTCGACGCGGCCCTCGTGCGTGGCGTCGTCCACCCGCGCCAGGAAGTGCTCGATGAGGTCCAGCGAGTACAGCGACTGGGAGAACACCAGCCTGCGAGCCGCACCACACATTCGCATTTGATCGTTTATTTAGTCAAAGCTAATCAATGTAATGCTTTTTATTATAATATAAAAGACAGAAGTCAATAAGATCAAAGATGTGTGACTGTTCCAAAAAAACGGGCAGTTTCCATTCATATTCGCGTGACATAAAAATAAAAAAGTATTATGCACTATCTAATTAAACCTATTCATTCTTCAAGTAGGATTTAAGTCATAAGTACAATAAGATATAGAGGTCCATAATATATGGAGAGCATTGAGTAACGATCAGTTAACATCTGGCCTAGTCATCTCTTTAAGATCGATCATCATCATCAGCCTAGTCCGGTCCACTGCTGGACTCCCGGAGAGGCCTAGCTCCAACAGCATGCCACTGAGCTCGATCGAACCGCTGCCAGCCACTGGATATATAGTCACTAAGACAATATAACGATATATATGATCAATCTTATCATTTGCAATTGAACTAATCTATGTTTAGAAGTTAAAGCCGAAGATATCAAAGTCTACTTACACCTTATCCCCAATAGCCTCACACTGCCTCAGGATATCAAAAAGTAGAACTAGTTTACTGGAATTACGCATGTCTTCTAATTCGTCCTCGCTGACCAGCCTCATCCACCACTCAGTAGGATTTTCATTTTTCACCTCCAACGTCTCTATAGGCTCCTCATCTTCAACCTCAACTGTAACAGAAAATATTCTAAGAAACTTTTACTTAATAGAATTATTGAAACAGATGGTTCATGAGTCAAATTCAAAAAATACCATGAAATGTGTGCCTTTTCATAAGATCTTTACAACTAATGACAGGAAAGGAACAACAAAATACAAATAAGATCTAGATTGAACGAGAGAGTGCCATGTAGGGTTAAATCTTGATTGAAATAATATACCTAGGATTTTTACAAAAAATGTGAATACTAAAGATATGTACAACAATAGGATAGTTAAATTTTCTTAATTAAAATAATGATTAGATCAATGGGACATATGTATATGATAGAGGATTTACATAGTTTTTATTTAATAAAAATGTCCTAAAAGTGTGTAAGTCAAGATTGCATATAACAACTTACTTGGATTAGCCCTAGTGCCTCTTCGGGGGGTCACTTTGCTTTCCTTGCCCTTACTCTTCTTGTTCGATTTCTTCTTGCTTTTCTTCCGGCTGTCGTCACTCATATCTGACGATTCATCTGTAGATTCTTCCGTTGAACTCTCCTTAAATGTTGGAAGAAATGGATGAAAACATATACATACATATGTATTTGTTGTACAACTGTATCAGGAATCACTTTTTGCAAAACCATTGATACAAGTGATTTTGCATGTTATTTACAGATGCAACATACAATAAAATGATTTAGTAATTTGTAAAACAGAAATAATCAGTGATTGCTTGAACATTCTTATTAGAGTCCAACTATGGAAATAGCACAACTGAACTGCAGATTTAAAAGTAAGGTAAGCCTTGTATAGACTATTAGGTCAGATACTGATTATATTCCAAATAAACAAATTTAAAAGTCAGCTTACATCCGGAGTAGAGTCATCATCAATGAAATCTGCCAGAGAGCCTTCAGAGTCTTCTTCTTCTCTCTCTCTCTGCAAACATAATGTTCAGTGCAAAGTTTAATCACTGTGTTATCTTACTGCTACTGCAGGAATATGATCTGATTTTGTTTTCTAGGCAATGAATCCCTTCGAATAAGAGAAGGAGACAATTTATCACACAGAAAGAAAAAATTACTTACAAAAAAAGAAGTTATGAAAAAGGTCAACTACAAAAAGAAGTTAAGACACATGTTATCAAATCCAAAAGTTTTAAGATAACATACTTTTTTCTGCTGCATTATCTCATATCTCTCCGAGTTGTATTTGAGGACCAGTGGATGCGTCCATATCCTCTGCAAAGATTGGAAATCCGGGAACAGAAACCCAGACGACTTGCCTGCTAGAGGTCTGTGTAATAATATTTAAGTAAGTAACAACTGATTTTAAATTAAATCCATAAAATTACATGTCTTTTCTGAACCTAGTAGTTGAATTATATACATGTCTATTTGTTTGTCGATGACACTCATGGTACTCTTCAAGTTTGCAGTAGCGAGTGTGAATTATTATTAAAAGAAAAGATGTAAAGCACTTATGAACTAATATATGTGACTTTACTGACAAATAGCATTTTGAAAATGTATCTAATGTAGTCGAGTAAATAAATAATTGAAAAGACTTACTTCCTAGAATAATTGTCTAAATAATGTTGGTACAGTTTAACTTGTACATCAGTGAGGGTAATGAATAGGACATATTCGTGCTTCGGAGGCAGGAAGGGCGCCAGCACCCCATAGTCTCTCCTCTGAAAACAAAACAATCTCATTTTTCTAGTGTTGGCTGATATTAAAAAAGGTTTGATAAATTGACTGCCTCGTTGGTCGAGTGGTTGCAAGCGCGACTGCCGATCCGGAGGTTCTGGTTTCAAATCCCGGGTCGGGTACTATTGGGTTTTTTAAATTTAGAATTTCTAGTAGTGACTCGGAGTTTGGATCTGTGCCCGGTGTATGACGATAGGCTCACTACCAATTCCTTGGGACATAAACGTAGCAGGAGAAATGTAAGAGTGTACTACATTCCTCTGTCTACCGCTTCGGGGATGACAGGCGTCATGTGAAGTTTTATAGTTCAACATAGATAAAAAATTAAGGATTTTTCCTCAATAGTGTTCTGAACATAAATGTATACTTTTATAACTTTATTTACAAAAAATTAATTCACTACAGGGAATAAAGCAATTATTGACATCTTAATAAATAAATATATCCCAAATAGTGAAGTTAACAGTTTAGCAACACATGCTAAAATTTAATCATTGCCTTAATATAGAAAACAACACTATATAGACAAGGCAATATCATGGCGTATGAAAGGATTTATGAAAGTAGAAGAAAGGCGTCGGATCTGTAAGGATATAAATAAGTAACACGAGGTGTCCTGCGTCTACTTGTAAGGGAACCGATGTGATAAGGTACCATTATGGTGCATATCAAGTGCAGAGTGCCGCCCCTACCTGCACGGCACCGTCCAGCATCTTGTGCAGCACGTGCGAGCGGCGCTTCATGACCCGAATGTCGTGCTCCGTGGAGTCCGTGTACTGCCCGTTCGTGATAGGGTTCACGAACCGGTTCAGGTACTCGTTGTACTTGCCCAGCAGATTCGGTTTCACGAACTGCACCATGCAGTAGTCTGCGGATTTGTGATACGTTCAGTTTAAGCTCTCGTTTAGTATGAATCTGATTTTCTGTAATTTTTATTCTGTAATTTTTCGGACTCGAAGTCCGGATCCGTGCCTGGTGTATGGCAATAGGCTCACCATCTATTTCATAGGACGTAAATGTAACTGATGAAACGTAGGAGTGTACCACACTCCTCTGCCTACCCCTTGGGGGATTACAGGCATAATGTTACGTTATTAGCCTTTTTAGCTTTATTATAATTTTGTTCAATAACAATATATACAAACTAACATTCTTTCAGGTTGTTCTGCAACGGGGTGCCCGTGAGTACGATGCGGCGCCGGGTCTTCACGCGGTTCATGGATTGCGACAGGCTCGTCTTCTCGTTCTTTAGCAGATGGCCCTCGTCACACACCACCAAGTCTGGACCTATTATCATATATAGAGTAATAATCTGAATGTCACAATATCCTGTATTCAACACCCTGCATTTAAGAATACCGACAGTAATTGTTATATGCCAAAAATTTTAAAGCAATACAATAAATTTGTTTTAAACAATTTTTTCTCATTCTAATTTTCTTAATATTACTTATTACGTTTTGTCTCCACTGCTTCTTACAATATTTTTGTTCTAATCTTTACAAGAAATATTACTATTTTTCAAGTCAATAAAATAATTCATTGCTCCCAGTGCTCGTAATTAGTAAACTTAACAGAAAGTAGTCGCATGAAATTGAGCTCAAAAGACTTTCATCTATGATCGATGTATAGGGTGAGCGGCAGCAAGATAAAAAAAGTGTTTGGATCACTGGCCTGGGTCGACGAGGCTCTCCTGGAAGTTCTTGAGCATCTTTTTCTTGAACTTCTTGACATTGTCGGCGGACAGGTTGCGGAACATCTCGTAGCCGAGCACGCACACGCCGCCGTGCTGGAACCACTGCGACAGCTGGAACGCGCGCTCCGAGTTCTGCTTGAACCTGGAGCACGGAAGCATCGTCGCTAGTAACGCACCCGACGGCCGGAACGCTCGCCCCCGGTCACGCTCGAATCCGGACGACGCGAACGCCGGATCGAGGTCCGGAAGCGAGACCCGCCCGGAGCCACCTCAAAAAGCGGACGCGAGAGGCACAAACTTGGAGAGCTCGTAGACGTCGACCTCGAAGTCGCTCTCGGCGTGCTGCAGCCACATGCGGAACTCGTTGACCCAGTTGAGCACGGTGGACAGCGGGCACACCACGAGCACGCGGCGCACGGCCGTGAGCGCGGCGCGCGCCAGCAGCGTGTGCGCCAGCGACACCACCTGCGCAGCGCGCGCGTCAGCCGCCGGCCTCGCGGCTCGCTCCGTTTTATTGGTTATCGTCGGGCGAGGGAGACGACTCGGTCCCCGAGTACGTTTTTTGCTAATCGAGCCCGATAGTAGTCGCCGACCGTTCGAAACGAGCGGGGGCCGAGTTGTCTCGTTGTCGCTTAATTATCGAGCCGCTTCCGCGTAGCGATTCTCACCTGCAACGTCTTGCCCAACCCCATGCAGTGCGCCAGGATGCACCCGGAGCCTCTATCCTTCCTTATCCGCTTGACGCTCTCGAAACACGCGTCCCACATGAACTTGATGCCGTTGGCCTGGAACGTTTTCGGAGTCGGGACGAGTTAGATCCTTATAGGAACGTCTTCTGATCCTAATGATGAGTTTACGGCAAAGAAAACTAGAATTTCGATTAAAACGAGTAGATTTAATTAGATAAGAATAATTCACAGCGTACCGCCGTGCGGTAGACGCCGACGAGACTATGCGACTTAAGAAAAAAATGCGTACTTCAGCACCACTCCTGTCATCTGACGGCCTTTTAGCGCAATAATGGTGTCTTCTAAAACTGTTCGGTTTATACAATTCAAAAAATAAAATTATTATTCTAAAAGTGGAAAACCCTGCGGCGTTTAGTTTACGTAAAAATATAACAAAGGACTCTTCAATACAAGGGTGAATGAGCTTTTTATACGCATGTGTGGTTTATATGAACTATCCATCCAAAGAAATCGCGACTAAACGCTAGCCTGACATATAATAAATAATATTCTAATCGCGATTCGCAAACTATCATCACATCATTTGCATCATATCACATCGACGTCGTAAACCCCTCCGGAGGTGGAAGACTCAGCGAGGACCCACGCAGACTCAGGTACGT
>DWJK01002671.1:0-14215 GCA_018248815.1 Croniades pieria auraria
CGTAAACGTAGCTAGTGAAACGCGGGAGTGTACGCCTCTGCCTAACCCCTACAGGGATTACAAGCGTAATGTTACGGTCTATTGTAATCATTGGTAAAATATCTTTTGCTTATTACTGTTGGTTGAAAACTTGCTTTCAGAAAGATCCGGCTTCGATGCCCAGTTGCTGCAATTATCGTAAGGTACTTTTCTCTCGTGCTATGAATGTGAGGCTTAATATTATTAATATTAGGTAATCGATGTTGGACTGATAACTTTAAAAAAGTACAGAGTAGCGGCTGGATAGTATTAGGACAGTGTGAAGGTACACCTTGGGAGAAGCAGATGTTTACCTGTTGAACAACAGAGGCTGATGTAATAACGATGACCGGAAGTCAAAATAAAACTCGAAAAAGGTGTTTATTGTGTTTTATTATTGAAATCAGAATCATTTACATTGTACAAAATACACATACTCGGTAATGATTACGCTAAGGTTAACAATTTGGCTGTATATTACAGATTTAAATTTTAACTTCCAACTGAACGCAACCGTCTAAGATTTACGAGAAAAATACATTTTAAATGCTATTGACAATGATCGTTTCATACATAAATGGAAAAGGTTCTATGGAAGTATATAATTTAGAGAACAACAAGAAAATTTTGGTTATCCCTACGTATTATGTATAAAACGGACATGCAGACAAGTTTTAAAATATACATGTTAGGCTCTACATTTTAATTCGTAAAGCAACCTGTTTCTTCGTTTACTATGATCCTTATTAAAGGGCTATAAGATTTAAAATTGCTTGGCTAAACGAATACAGTTTTAACCTTAGTTTGGAGTGTATTACTGCAAAGAATGTTTTAAAAACTGGTAAATTGTTTACTTATTTCAACGTCCCCATAGTTTTATATTTGTTATATTGAAAACTAAATTATTGTGCGTACGAACTGAGCAGTGCTAAAATTTAGTTACAATATGAACATTTTCAGTTTCTCTTTGGCTTTGTCTTTAGCAAGTTCTTAATATTCTTGTTATCAAAGAATGTAACGAGAACTTTTTTAATGATAATTAATCCCTAAAGTGTTCGTACAAAAAATGAGGAGGGTACACGATAAAGGTGCTATAACACTAGGGCGAAGAGCGAACATTGTTTAGTTGCGCCTAATAATCTCCTCAGGAAAAAATCAACCTTTTTCTTACTAACGACGATACATATAATTGATAAGAACTATAGAAACCATTACACTCTCTTGTATGTCAAAACGCTTCACGGTTCTAACGCTTGCTACCTCATTAGACGTGTTCAATATTATATTCGACATACATAATCTCACAGAAGGCTTTGATCTATCATAACTTACATTAAATACATCCTTACTTATCTTACTTTACACTTAACATGTATGAAAAATAACAGCTGTTTCTTTGGATTCCTTTACATCCGCTAAGTATCTACGTTTTATTGAGTTACCGTCACAGATCTTAAACGATATGTATTATATATTTACTTGAGTCTAATTGACTAATAGCGGTCTATTGAAGTTGTGTTCTATTATGATCTAGTCGCTATTAACTAGGAAAAGAGCGGTTTAAACAGCATTGGCGAAAGTATCTTTATATCTGTCATTTTAATTACTTCGTTATAAGCAAGATGTTTTAAACGAGAAACGATAGTGTGCGTAAACCTTACTATTCCCTATTATTATAGGAAGTATTATTTGAAAATGAAAAAACAGTCGGACGCGGAATAGACTTCGTTAACTGGATGTAATACAAATTTATTGTATATTTGTGCTAATATTTTAATATCCGAAACAAATAATGAGCACGTAAGAGAAAAATTTGACAATAATTTATTTTTGAAGAAAAGAATATTTTTGGTTTTCAATAATATATTTCTATGATAACAATGAAGTAGACGTCCTAGAAATATTTATTACGATTGTTAGATCGCGTGTCCGACTGATTTGATTACGTTGGAACGGTGTCTCTACATTAAAAGCAAGTAACGAAAGATGTTCTATGATTGCTTCCAGTAAATGCAGTAAGTTAAATATCATTTGACGTTCGTAGCATAAGACACGTTTATTATTTCGTTTTGTACTAGAGCGTATAAATATATAAATAAATATCTAGCTTTGGAAAAATAAATTTAAAGGTCGACGCTAACTAACTTACGCGTAACGATTATATATTTGGAGGAAACCTTCGAAATACTACGATGGGTAACAGAATCACTCACTACACAAGATAAACAAGAATAGGATACGATGATTTTACATGTCTCGTCACGTGTTGAACTTATTTCTAACATTAATTGACAAAGAAACGAAATAGCAGAGAAAGCGTCCGTAAATACAGCGTCAAACAATAAGGGCCCGAAACGACAGTCTCTCAATAAAATATTTTTTACACAAATTCCCACGAACTATGGTTTTTACACGGCGAGAATTCACAATGAACACAAATTGAATGCACGAACCAAAATTGGAATCGAAACAAGGAAATACATTTGGACGGACAGACACAGATGAAAGTAAAGAACAAAAGAGTGATTTGAGTAACAATGGCCAATGGCCAAGCGCTGTCGAAAATGGCTTGTCATTTTGGAAATGGAACCGAATGTTGTTCAATTGGAATTTATAAAATGGTTTACGTGAGGTTATTGTGCCAGTCTTCGTGCGGCTGTGCTGCCGTGCAGTTTGTTGCGCACCATCGAGATTGCACTGTTGGTGGGCAAGGGTTGCCTCCAGGTCGCTGACGTCGAATGATCCTCCTGGTGCGTAATGCTGAACCGACGCATCCACCTTCGCTGCGGCAGGGACTCCACTGGCCCCAATCCGACACCCTGCAGTCTAGCAGCTCTATGGAACAAAATAAACAATATTGTACACGACTAAATTTGTTTTCCTTTTTTGCTTAGAAATAAGTTAATAGACATATGGAAAGTTGGAGACGAAAATAGATGGAAAAAAATGACAAAGATCCAATATCAAGTGGTAACTGAAGACCGTCACACTGAACCGCTTAACCTATATATGTAAATATAGTTAGTACTTATATAAATACGCATTCGCCTGAAGTACATTATCTGATATTTGTTAAATCAGTCAACGGATACTTAGACAGCAGCGTCAACAATAGTTCACTATGAAAAGAGACATGACAACTTTAAAATTAAAATGACTGAAAACAGTATCAGTTGCGACCGGTAAAATCCTCAAAAATTAAAGCATTACAAATCTAAAGAAAGTTCAAGAATAACATACCCAAATGACAAACATAATTCCCATACGGGAAAAAAGATCTGATTTAACGAAAAATCATTTCTAAACCAGATATTTGACAGTTACCTATTGAATGAATAAGTCAGATATTAAGTGAATGAGTTTATTGCAATATCTCACTAGTTCTTTTTCGCTTCCTCCTCTCAGCGGGATCGGTGTTGTCAGCGCGCAACTTGCGTCGCCGCCGCGCGCGGTAGCGCCGCGCCAGGCTTCTCAGCGCTGATCTCTCGCTAGCCGTTGGACCTGATGTGGGCAATTCGTTCGCAGAACGCGGCTCCTCTGTTGTACTTACTGTATTGTTGATTCTACGGAAATAATACAGAGATTAAACATTTGTAATAGACGTATTGCAAAGCATTCCAAATTTCATGGGTGAGAGCGTGTGACCTCCGATTTTACTATCGATAAAGATTTGGTATCCGCAGTCTTCCAAAGATTGTATTTGATACTGAAAATTAATAAAAAAAGTGACATGAAAATGTTTTCCGCGTATAAGCAAATCGTATATTACTCGCACATAACATTTCGTGCGCTTCATTACACATAATGTGAATTTTCTCAAAGAAATTACTTTTCCTGGAAGTATTGTCATAAATAGCGGAAACCTTGGATAACATTCACGAGAAAAATTCGGTAGAAATATTATCTTATGAACAGTTTCTTCAATGAATAAATGAAAGAATACGTTTTTCGGAATATATTACTTCATAAATAATTGAATTTACTGCAGCGTAAATGAATTTATTATAACTCCTAGTGAATATGTTCGTTCATCGTTCACTCGATGGACGTACTATTCACCATGAATCCAAAATTCGCAACTGTCTGGAAACTTAGATTAGCTAATTATATTTTCAAAGTCAAACAAGAGCAAGGCGAATGCATTCTAGAAGACTATGAATAATTTCAGTGCTTTCGATTAATATCATTTTGATTAAAGATAATTTGATGTCTATGAGTAGGAGTTTCATTAAATTTAAATTGAACGTTACAAGCCAAATAAGTTATTTTATACAGTAAGTCCTTTCAGGGTCTACGTGTCACTTTAAAGTTGCGAAAGTATAGAAAAAAAACTAGTTTTTTAAAATCTTTGGTCATTATCAGGAAAAAAAGAAAATAGAAAACGAACTTCGAGTAAAACTATAAGATTTTGAAATTTAGAAAAAGTAAATATAAAATGCCCCGTTAACTTCTTTTTTTTTACATTACTGCAGGCTAAGTAAAAAAAAAATGTTATAATAAAATTCTGTTGTTACTTTAGGTGGGGCAGGCAGAAAGCTCCGATTAAAAAAATTCGAAAAATATTGAAGTAAAATATTGTGAAATCTTTCATCGAATGACATGACGAAATTTCAAATATATGTACATATTTCTAGAAAAGGTCTGCTAAAAGCCTTCACAGTAATAATATACGTTTAACCGTACTCTCGATTACGCGCAACAAAATCTCTTTTACCTGAAAATCAATCCATTACCTCAGCTTTCTCAGTCACTTCCGTAATATATAGAGTAAGAAGCTGTCAACCGTGACTCTTTTGTTGTTCACCCATATATGTATAAATTATGCCGTCTTGTAGAGAAAACCATTAAGTATACATAAATGGTAAATAAATAAATACTTTGAATCGTTAAGTAAATGTTACGAGTAAATAAATAAAAAAAATGAGTATGTATAGCTGACCAACATCTCGTCTCATCTTTTAATTTCCAGGCCGAATAAGTCTCCTAGTTTTCTATACTTCTCGAAAGATACGGGAAACTCACAGAGAATAATAAGAGTAGGCTCCATCAGGGGTGGTCAAGGATCCCTCAGCGAAGATCCTCGGTGCCTGTTCAGCTCGTTCCACCTCCTCGGCGATGGAAAGAGCTCGGTTGCCATCCAGCACGTCGATGCTGTTGTGGCTCAACTTGTCCAGTTGTAGGACGTCGTATCTTCGGTCGTCGCTGTCCCGGTGGAACACTTCGGAGACTTCGTATTCGCGGAGCTAGAAGAACATTTCATTCAATTTATTGACATCATAATCACATTCTATTTTATTCAAGTCCACTGCTGGGCATAGGCCTTCCCTGAGGGATTTTTGCCATAATCTCCACTCTAGTCATGCGAGTTGGTAACCGTGGGGTTCTCGTACCGCCTAAGCTGTTTTATTAGGAATCAGGAGAATAACATAACGGTTGATGCTGTTGGATTATATTATATAATTATATAATATAACATAACGGTTGATGCTGTTGGATTATATTAATAATTAAGATATTATTTACTAGAAAATAAAACGTGCGAACCTTGTGTAACAAGATACCGATTTAAAAAAATCAACATCATTGTTTAAAAGCGCTTTATAAAGTTTTAATAAATAGGACATAAGTTCGGATAAAATCTTAACTGGGCGAAAGAATTTCTTTGCACTGTAAACATGAAAAGTCCGAAACACAAACTACGCAGAAACTTTCGAAAGATCGGGCGACGCAAACTTTAGTTGTTGCATTCTTTGAACTGTGTATCTCTTTGAAGTTTGTTTTAACTTGGACCGTCGAGATGGATATGCCGGCATTGCTCTGTTTTACGTCTCAGCACACATCGAGTTTCAATTTAAACGTATAACATACATACATATTATATATTGTAGAGTGCCATTTTTAGCAATTTGCAAATAGACATGCTCTCAGTCTTTCTATATGTATGTTCCCATCTTAAAGTAATATTCATGTTCTAGCTTGAGGAGTCAGAATCTATGGTTCCTAAAATAGTATTGGCAAATGTCATCGTGGCATCGCGACAGTCGACAAAATCCTCTGAGGGTAGGCCTCTGTCCAGAAGTGGACTTAGGCTGATAATGATGATGAAATGTCATCGCCCCTTGGTTAACTCCATCCAAACAAATGCAAGAAGTTCTTACGCGCGAAAATGTCACCTTTATAAATTGGAACGTTGCGATTGGGGGCAATCTTCTCAAATGCGGGTAAAAGAAGGAACCAGCAGGATGTGACGGGTACTTCGAGGTGATGCGGTACGCCACTCCTTGCGGTGCGGTCGGCCAGTTCGGGGCGGTGAATGTGAAACCGTTGTCGGTGCCCGCATCGAGAGGGTCCACCTGTTAATCAAAGATGATTGCAATAAGTCATTAATCTAACTAGTTGCAATTTTCGCTAACAAGTGTCTACGGATATCTGGTCACTACCAATTTGTCATTATTACGAATTTACGATTATTTGATTTTTCTTTATTTGATAATTTAATATGACAACAGCACGTAATGTTGCCAGTTTATCAACATCGGAGTGTTAGGCATAAACATAACTTTAAGCATAAACATTCACGGATCCGTGGAACATCAGTAAATGGCGCGTAGAACGAACCAACTCAAAACAACTTTTAGAAAATTCTACTAATCTTAATAAGCACTACCAATAAAATGACTTGAAATGTAACATTACGCCTGTAATCCCCGAAGAGGTAGGCAGAGAAGTGTAGTACACTCCCACGTTTCGCCAGTTACGATTATTTCCCATGGAATAGGTGGTGGGCCTATCACCATACACCGGGCACTGATCCAGACACCGAATCACTACTAGAAATTCTAAACTAGAATATTCCCGTAGTAAATCCCAGGTCGGGTAGATTTGAACCCAGGACCTCCCGTTCGGCAGTCACGCTTGCAACGACTCGACAAACGAGGCAGTACAAAATGACTTGCTATTTTAATATTACAAAATTGCAAACTTTATGAGTTATGTTAATAGTAATTCGTACCTCGATCGTGATGCTGTCAATCCAGTTTCCATCAACGCAAAGATCGAAGCTATCTACACCGATGAACCAGTCTGGAGACGGCACCATTCTAGCCATTACTGATACCTGCAACAATAGAAAACCTTTCAATACCCAGTCATATTTACATTTAAGTTGTACATCAAAGTATATTGTTGATAAATTATTATTATTATAACGTTATGCCACAACCCTTACGGGGAAGGCAGACAACCGAGCGCGGAAACCTAAAAAAACAAACACAATACGCGCTAGTAGAGCGCGGGTGCGTTCCGCCAGAGATCCCAGGACCCTCCTACTAGCGCAAATACCACATAACTCGGTATTTCTCGCAAGATACCGGGTACCTTTTGAAGGTTTCCCCCTCGATGACAAAAAAGGGCCATTCATTAACAACAACGGTGGATAAATAAAAAATTTGGCAATTTCAAACCTTTGTGGTCACCAAAAATTATATAAAAAATATAACAAAATCAAATAAATGAATAACAAAATCGCGAATCCGAAAGGCGAAATTAGTTACTTACGCCCTCACTCCAGATAATTTAGATAAATTATAGGAACATAAATGCGGGCACGATACCTGCCAGACCCAAAGGACCGGTGTATTATAAATAAATGAACCCACTCGCTGACAGCTTGCTGAGGTCGCGATCCTGATAAATGGAGGCCCGGTGAGGAATTAGCTCATTTTTTCATCGATGCGGTAATAATATGATGCCGTATTTTTTATAACGACATGAAGTAATTAGTTATTATAACGTTATTTTGATATAATAAAATAAAAAATATTAAACCCATATTTTACTTGTTCTCTCCATAACCACTCGTGGGTTTAACCTACCTTTGGTTCTTTCAACCTTTCTCATCTAATGATGCTGTTCTCCAGTTTGTATCAAAATACATAAGTTCATATAATCACCATACTTTTTGTCGTCCTCTTTTCCTCGGCTAAGAAATACGGGTGCGTTTATTTTTATACGGGCATCTCGTGTGGAAATAAGCGAGTGGAGAATTAGTGACGGTAGGCCTGTTTTCACCATCGAGTTGTTCCGGTGAACATCGCAGTTCACGTCGCAGCGGGGACAGGATAAAAATATCTTGTTCTGTACCTACTATATCATATAATGGTTCTATGGATTTTTCGTTTAACGAATATTCCTCTGTTAAATGTGTATTTGCTGAAAGTTAGAAGAAACACTTCAAAGTTGTAGTCATAAATATATTTGGGATTTCGTGATACCAATCTACTCAGTGACTGAAGAAGTGAAGATTGAATCGTTGATCTAGTGACTCGAAGCGCGACCGCTGAACGAAAAGTCCTAGGTTCGATCCATGAGTCAAGTCATATTGGCTTTTCTAACTTGAGATTCCCAGTAGTACCTTGGAGTTTTAATTTATGTTAGGTATATGGCAATCCGCTTACATTCTAAAACTCGGAACGCATAACATAACCCGTGAATCGTAGGAGTGCACTACACTCTCCTGCCTAACCCTTCACGAAGGAATTATTTGCGGTATTGTCAAAGGTCTTATGACTATTATAGATTAGATTATTATTACTAATCTATTAGATTATTAGTAATATAATAATATCAAAACTCTACAAATATATGTGATTACGGACAATAATCATTAAAATGTATTATCAGTGTTAATGTAAGTAAATAGGACATATCTTTCATTCTTTTGTCAACATAATTCACCAGTTTATCATACATTATCTTTCCATGGGGAAGCACCCCTCGCACACTGCCTTTGCTATTTTAGTGCCACGTACTCAGTGACACAAGCGAAGGGAGCACTATGAATTCACCACGCAAGTCGCTGGCACCAATGGTTTCTAGTGGTAATAGCACGAATAATAAGCCTATCTCTTGTACTAATGAACTTAACTTTAGATAAATAAATACAGCCACGCGAAAGTGTGGACGTGAACAGACCTTTACATCATGCGATGCTTATTTTGTGTAGAATTAGCCTTACTTGAGCATATTTCAATGTGGGTAGTCGTATAATATTCTCACTTAACAATTGGAAGCTTGGTTTCCTAGTTGGCAGCACTATCGCCTAGATGAAAGCACTATCGTCTTTCACAGATCCTTGCTGACAAGTTGTAATATACATATATGTCTTTATATATTAAAGTTTAGCTTCATGTAGTATACTATTCTTACTTTCATATATTTTTATATATTTTTTATGTTTAGACGTAGCACCCAGCGAAGGCTTTGACGGCAACGAGTTGTCTGCTCTTGACAAATTAATTAAAATACTGTCTGAACAATACTCGTTACCGATTCCCCAACTTTCAATTCCCGTTTTATTACTAAAAATATTTAACGGGTACCGCATTGTTCCACAAATCTCTCCCGTACATATAAATGTACCTCGAATTCATAATTTTCGTTTCATAAGGTACCTAATTTTATGTACATTTAATGAACATATAATTACTACGGCAGTTACAGGTTAAATGAAAAATAAATTTTTAAACGCTAAATAAATAAATGAAAATTCTCAGTACTTAATTAGTTTATTTAATTATTCATCGTTAAAACCATGAGTATATTATGTGCGAATTAAAGCGCATTTAGGTCAGTATAGGTTGGAGAGAAAAAATATATTTGATACTCTCTTAAATAAATATACACATTGAATATATGTATATGAAAAATATGCTATCTTAAGACTTATCCGATGTCGTTCTGCGGTTAATAGTACAATATCAAAGGTTTACACTACCATACGAATCGTTTCGATATAGGTTTTACCACTTTGGCAAATAAATTAATGATAAAAAAAACTTTTTAAAAACAAAACCCTTTATTTAATTGCTCTAAAAAGAAGAAAACAATCTTTAAATTAAATCGAACCAATCAATTTCGTACATGTATTGCGCAATTTATTTAACGATATGTAGATGAGCTACCCATAGTGTGGTAGTGTAGAAAAAATAACTAGTCCGCCATCTTGGATGATCCGCCATCTTGGATGATCCGCCATATTGGAATTAGAATGACGTCACATAGCTAAACATGCATTGTCATTCAAAATAAGCGTGTAGACCAAATTTCAGCTCAATTGGATAAAGATAACTGATTTAAAATTCAGTTGCAAGATTCCACCCGGACAAACATACATACATTGCAAGTTAAATAAAAACTTGTAAAATAAACTTACGTTTCTTAAAGGTTGAACAGCTTCAATGATCACTGACGAAGACGATCATTCCACTTGAATTTTTTACATTAACCACAATTATAATATTATTATTCATTATGTTAATTCCACAGAAAAAAAAACAAATTTCAAGAGGACTATCACAATGCTAGTTCAATAATTAAAAACTTTTTAATCCTCAAACACACTTCTATTTTAGCGTCGAATTGAAAAAACACGCGAAATGAGAACGTAGTATATTTACGAGAAGCAACAGGTCGAGGGCTCTTGCCGCCGAGCGTGCGTAACCTACATATGTATTTGTGGGATTTTGAAAATAAAATACAATTTGTCTCGCGTGTATGATACATGTTGGGTATACTGAACTATAGTATAGATTATCCTATTACTAGAGCTTGCCTCATGATGACAACCAGGAACCGTCCTGGAGCGTACCACCCCACGCTGCTCACTTATTAGGAAGGTTTTATGACTGATGAAATTTAACATAATGTTTTTAATACACGATTTCCTCTATCAAAACTAAATATGCAAAAAAATCTACTCTATGCGGCGCTAATTTTAAAGTTAAGCAAGGTAGCCTTTTATATAGATAAGCCAGGTACAATATCAGCTAACGATAAGTTATCTTAGTAAAAACTGCAAATCAATAGTGGTGCAAAAATCTTACTGGTGGATTTCTACCCAATTCAGGGGTATCTGTAGGACATTAATCTGTGTACCTACTTTATTGTGAAAGAACAAAATACTGATGATTTAAGAACGAAACGATAGCTTCACACCTCATAAGGCTTTAACAAAATTTAACGACCGATACAATTTTAATAAGCACACATTGCTAAATGAGCTTTAGGCAATTTAAATACAGTTCATGCGACGTTTACCAAGCCACATTTGGAAATCGTGGCTTTCGTTCTGACAGGAGTCCAGTGTAAAACAGTGAAGCGATAAAAGCGTTGGAAAAGACAATAATTCAAATAATTCTGGTTGCACCTCATTTTAATTCGTATCATCATCATCACAGGCGCGTCAACATCCACTGCTGAACATAGGCCTCTCACATAGCACACCACAGAGCTGGATTTTCAGTTCTTTGCATTTGAACACTGCCAGCCACTTTCGTATATCATCACCCTACCTATTTGGAGGAGTCATTTTATATATTAAATATATTTCTTGTTTACTGGAAATACCATCATGATCCGGACAATCCAAGATTTTTTCAAAATTAGGTTAAATCAAATCTGAACCGTCTAATTTAGAACCTCGCAATCGCGGACTGCGAATAGCGTGCCCTACATTCGGTTATTTTTGTTGTCTCTATAGCTGAATGGAAAGCTACACGAGCGATGTTTTTCATGAAAAATATGTATACAACATTTTCTGTAGGTACATGCAGTTCGCTAAACTGATCTTGACCGAGACGATAAACTATGGCAACCCTGCAACTCTTCAAAACTCCTACAAAAAGGGTGGATATTTGAGTGCGTTTGTGAGAATCCATGGCCGAGCTGTGTAAGACAAATAAATTTAAAACGCTACCATTGAATAATATTGTATATTAAGGAATACTCCAGATATTGCATTAAAACCGATGATTGACTCGTAAATATGCCATTAAGTATGCTCTTGTCTCACTTACATTAAGGAACAAGACTAAAAAGTAAATATAAGGACCCTTTCAGGGTTGGCAAAGCGCACAGTGCCAAACACCTCCTTTTCTACAAACCTGAGGTGCTTCTACATTCACCAGTCTGTACATACAAGTAAATAAATTAATAGATAAAAGATTAAGCAATATCACAGTGCGTTGGCTCCTAATAAAAGAGACAAAGCTGCAGGAAAATATTTATTCCCAAACATTTTTCTCGACGAGACACGCCAGAGACAGATACTAATGTTCGGAGACTTGATCTGTCATTTTTAATCCAGTTCGGTGTTGTCTATCGCTTTTGTTATTGCGACGCAGAGAACTCTTTTCAAATAACATCGTTACCGAGAAAGAATATTTTTTATTGGATCCTAAAGCGACTTATAATATTTTTATTGTATACGGGACATAATACAAATTGTTAGCCCCGACTACGAAATTAGGGATTCGAATATTGTTTTCGGTGAGTCTATTTATGCTAGAAAGGACAAAGTTTTTAATAAAAATAGGAATTAAGCAACATTATGGATACAAACAATATCTAAATTTGAAATTAAACATAAAAGTACAAAACTATAAAACAGAACACTAAAAAACAATAAATTAAATTATCCTGTTATTATCGTCAACATTAAAATAAAATAAATAATTAAAATTTTATTTAGTTAACGACGGTAATTATCAGTGACAAAAATCGAACACTTGTCACGCATTAATGAAAACAAACAACCTATTTGTTAGCCATTCAAAAAATGAAACAAACGAAAAGTTACGCAACATCATTAAACGTGACACAAAAGCGTCATTAACGATATCAAATGACTCGTTAAACTCGAGCCACTCTAACGAATGATCATTTCAATCAAACAATCGAACGGACCTCGATAACTGACAGCGAGGCAACAGTCGTACCGGTACGAACGGGCACAAATTAAAAGTACGCCGTTAAACAGTAAACAAGTGAAATTAGTCTTAACTGGCAATAAAACGCCGGTCGGCCGTTGCGATAAATTCCGCCTTTTATTACCCGATTTGAATCGACCGCGCTTTTTATTTGCTCGTATCGGCTGACGTTCGAAATTGTTGTTTGCTCCGGGCCATCAATTAGTACGGGAAATGCCAAAATACGATACTCGCCCTCCGGCTGGAAACTAACAAAGTAAATAGACAGTTTAAAAAACCTACGAGCAATGAAAGCGTAGAGAAAATACTCAATTAAAAACTCATGTCGAGTTTTCAATTGAGTACGATCGCATCATTTGTGTGATTCACCCGTAACAATGATGGACATGACGGTCTGTACCCTATAAGACTTCAGGTTCGATTCTCGGTGGTCCTGATGGGAAAATGATAAATTTGGATACTGTGTTGTGTCAGATTGTTTGCGTGTTAGTTTTTGATAACTTCGGTGTAGCAAATTCTTGTGCGGGTCTTCGAGTACGTAGGATTTCTTGATACGACCTTCGTCACGAAGGAAATTTGGACGGTACTCATGATTACATACACATATACTAGAATAAGACATGTACATAAACACTTAGAAAAACATATCAAATAATGTATATAACGCATTTCTCAATGCTACGAAAAATCAACTCACCCTGGAATGATTTCCATCGACGAAAAACTCAGCTTCAGTCCGTCCAGCGCCTTGTCCAATTGGTGGCGCACCAAAAACGTCCATGGTCCCTGAGCTTGAGCCCAAGGTGTCTGATCTTCCAGACTCTGCAAATTGGCGGACCGATGTTGAAACCCGCCTGCCCAAGCGGAAGAGGACGTAAGATCGACTGTGTGACACACCTGCAAGAGAAGATGAATTCAGTTTGTTTCATCATCATCAGCTTACTCCCGTCTTCTGCTAGACTTAGGCCTAGCCAATAGCACGCCACTGAGCAGTTTGTTTAGAGTCACATCTAAAGATAGTACATCAAGATGTATTCGCGATATCACATGTAAGATATTGTAAAAAGGATCTTACTGAGAAACACGAACTTTTGCAACACCACTGTGTTGAATTCGAATACCTCGTATCAATAGCCAGGATAAAGTTAGTATAACGCCTGTGCCATTGGCTCTACCAGTATTTACAAGTATACGTAAAAAAAATCGATCCGTTTGTCTCCTAGGGTCTCTACTTATATTGAGAGGGTTAAGGCCATTTGTATGCCACAATGGCCAAGTGCGGGTTGGCAGACTTCACATACCTTAGAATATTTTTTTTTTCAAATATACTTTTCCAAGTAATTTTTGCAATAAGATTCATAATCGACCCATTCGTTATTCCACTGTTGGAATATGGGTCTCCTCTCATATTGAGAGGGTTAAGGCCGTAG
>DWJK01002672.1:0-14214 GCA_018248815.1 Croniades pieria auraria
GGATGTGTGCCCGGTGTATGGCAATAGGCTCACCACCTATTCCATTGTGGGACTTAAACGTAACTGGTGAAACGTGGGGATGTATTAAATTCCTCTGCCTACCCCTTCGGGAATTACAGGCGTGATGTTCGTTGTGCAAAAATTTAATCTGCAATCAAAATATTAATACAAAGTATCAGTGTTACTGAAATAGTTCGTTTTAAAAATTCAAACTTATAATACATACCCGAAAGCTAAAAATATTTATAAACTATTTGCATCATCTGTCATCCAGAGAAGATCAGACATCAGAATTGCTCGCGGGTTGCATTTGTGGGTAAATACATTTATTTATCTTGTTCTACTTTTTATTTATTCTAAAAATAAAAACTTTTAAATCGTAACGATAAGCGATTAGAGGTCGGCGATATCTTTTTATTTGGCTCGGTTGTTTTTAGACCTGGTTACGTGATGCTGAGAATCCAAAAGAAACATTTATAAAGAGCTTCTTTCACAAGAGACATATTTTATTAGCCATTTGCTTCAAGGTTATCAGAAACATGTACCTATGTATGTACATATGTATATCTAGAACTGTAATGACTGTGTATATCTATCGTATACAGAAAAAGAAAAAAAAACAAAAGGAAAAAAGTTCTAAGGTGGGTGATGTCTGCCAACCCGCAATTGGCCAGCGTGGCAGACTATGGCCTTAACCCTCTCAATTTGAGAGGGACCCATATTCCAACAGTGGAATGACAAATGGGTCGATTATTTTTTTTTTTTACATAAAAATAAATAACCTGGTTGATTGATTGGTGGTCGATTCAACCTGGACTGATCAAAACCTGGACTATAGACGAAATTTGAATTTTGGGCTATCAATACTTGTATGAAAGTACTTCAGTTTTAAAATCATAATTGGGAAAAAAATATTTATGTGGTCCACTATTTTATCATTTACTGCTTTGTCCGATTTTAAAAAAAATTTGACAAATTTAACTGGCAAATTAGAGGAACAAAGTTTGTATAAAAATTGATACATTTTTACCGAGGAGGAGGACACATAGGAAACGTGAATGTAATCCACCGTTAAATATTATACGTAGGCAGCAGGCACAAAGTGGCAGGCGTCGTTCGCGTGGTACCGCTCGGCTGGAGAGATGTATTTGTCAAATTAAGATATATAGGAAACAGCATCATACGCATATTATACGGGCTGTGTAATGTTCCCGCGCAAAGTCAAATGTGCAATGTCACAGTGGACATTGGAATGTTCTTTAAAAAAAGAGAGTGTTGAAAGAGAATACCAACGTCAGATCTGTAGGGGTGTTAATTAGTCTCATCTTTTAAGCACATGCTAATGTTATTTACATACATACATACGTAGCAGATTCATCTTGTCACTACATGACTGTTATGTATACACAATATATTTGAATGTGTTGTGCTGGGCGCATGTTGCAGGCCGATGTGGAAGTGGCCACGGTGGACGTAACCTCGAACAAGACAAGAAAACTGTCCGAGAGCATGTACAGCAGCGTCACGGGTGAGCTACTCATTTTAGTATAATTCGCACGAGTTAACTAGGCAACCCGCTATGTTATGGTATTGCGAGGCGCGAATGCGTCGAAGGCCAAGGCGGTAGGTCGAGGTAGTCAAATACAAGCACGTGTACAGTAACGTATGCACATGTCGCAGATGGCGAGGAGGAGCTGGCGGCGGTGGAGAGTCCGCCCGCCGGTAAGAACGGTGAGCTCGCCCACCCCGAGCTGTGCGTCATAGTCATCGACATACTCACCGAGCTCATTGACAAGTAAGACAGAACGCTCCTGACGCAACTAGCATTTTCAAAAGAAAGTTTTGTCAAAATATTTTTTATGATAGTATTTTTAAATATCTATTAAAGCTGTTTGCCAATTTCACTGTTTTAGTAATATTTTGTAATAATTAAAATTGTAATAATCGTCTCTCGCTATTTACGATCCGTTGAACGATCTCGTTTATTCTAAAGCATATTTAACTAATGTGACATACTTAATAAAATAACGAATCGTTAAATAGATCGAGATATTTGTACTCAATAGTAATACTATTCGATGTAGATGGATGCTGTATCTAGGTACTTCACACACCGGAGGTCTTCCGATTCTGGGAAAAGTAAAGGCTTTCCATGCTTCACTTCATATAAGGGGCCGCATTCTGCACTCGCATATCAAGGGACAGCCAATCGGCTACTATTAGGTTCGCTGTTAGAGAGTCTGCTCAGTACAGCGAGCCCAGCAGAAGACATCTTTTTTCAATCACTCCGCTTAAATATGCTTAAAACTGATGGCTGACTAGTGGCGCCTGAGACACTGCGATATACAGCTTATAATACGAATGCGGTCGGGCGCAGGGTACTCTCTCCAGAGGCGGTGGAGGGGCGCGCGGAGCTGGAGCGGGTGTGCGCGCGGCTAGCGCGCGCATGCGCCGCGCGGCTGGCGGGCGCGCGCGCCCCCCCGCTACTGCTAGCGCGGCTGCTGGCGCGGGGCCAGCCCGCTGCGCGCCTGCTCGCGCGCGCACTCCCGCGCCTGGCCGGTGCGTGCCACCTATCCCGCGCTTTCACTATGCGCTCCCTTTTATACCTTACATTTATTCTTTCTCATCGTCTCAATTCAAAAGTAGGACCCTTCGACGTCCTGTTGTGATACGTTCATTTATAGTTTTTTAAATTGTATGAAGAGTGAGCTCGATGGGAGTACAAAATTTTGCTTGGCTACTAAACTTAAAGTCATACGATAGTTTTTAATCGTAACAAATGACAGAGCTGCAATGCAGCATCCTGGAGCTGGTGCGGGCGATTGGGGCCGGTCGGCTGGAAGCGCGCGAACTGGCGGCGCTGCTGCAGCTGTTCACGGGCGCGGCGCCGCCGCTGGGCGCGCTGCTGCTGACGCTGCGGCGGCTGCTGCCGGCCGCGCGCGCCGCCGCGCCCGACTACTGCGTCACCTTCCCAGTGTCGCTGCCCGGTTGGCTCGCATCTCTATCACCTTGTTCTCCACACGGCCATGAAATTAAATCGTATTTAAACTTAAACCTGTAACTATGTTAAAAAGTTTAGTCGACTAATTCCATTATATTATAACTAATATAACTCGACAAAGGAGCTTTAAATTAATATTAGTTCTCTATATTTGCACTATATACTTAATATTCACAATATCATTACGGTTTACTGAACGAGTCGCTAACGTATCATCCAATTTTAATTTCAGAGGGAAGCGAACAATGCGACACCGAAAATGGGATAATATTAAACCATGTAAATAACACTGACTCGCTAAAGTGGAACACACTGTCAGGAGGCGGTGAGTTGGAGTATATATATGATCGAAATTAATATTATAAAAGTTGAGCCTCGGTTCTCGACACTTTTACAATGTGTGACCGGGGCAGATATACCCCTTGACTATCCTTTAGTCTTTTCGTGATTCTGTTGATTAATGAAATACTTGAGTATACAATTGAAATTGATTAAAATTGGTCCAAGGCAGAATGATGATTTTCGTGCTCGACGACTCGTGAGCACCCGCTGCGATCGCCTCGGTGCTATCGAACTCGCTGACTTACGACGTTAGGATAACGAATAAAGTCGAGCAAGATCGTGCGTAGATGACGCGGCTCCCAGAAGTAGCTGTCCCAGCTAATGGGCGGTGCGGTTGCAGCGCGCGCGGCGGCGGGCGCGCGCGCGGAGGCCGCGGGCTGGGCGGCGTGGCTGCAGGGCTTCGCGCTGCTGCTGTGGCTGCGCGCGCGCCGTGAGTCTCTATCCGTTTACTTTTTTATCCAATTATTATTGTATTTTTTCCTCGTACCTAAATTAATCAAATTTCTATAAACTTTATTTTTAATTCGAGTTGTAAGTTCAGAACACTCGAGTAATATTATTTATAAATAGCAGTCGAGGTTTTTAGTGTTAATGACGCCCCGCTTGTTTCTAATAAACATTTTTTTTTTGTCATGAAATTCTATTGTTTTATTGAATTCTCGGTACTTAATGTTCCCGATCACGTGATCTCCGAGATGTGTTTAAATATATTTAAATACGTTACACCATGTTTACTTGGCAGAAGAGAGTACAGAATGGCAGGAGGACGCGGAGCCCGAGGGGGGCGAAGAAGCGGCCGGCGGCGCGCTGCCCGAGCGCCTGCTGCACCTCATGTCCGTGGGGCATGACTCGCTCATGTTTGAGCTGTGGATACACACCGAGTCCGGTAATAGTTCCTGTCTCCTCTTTCAACCTTTCACACCTTTATTAAAAAATATATTGGCTACGTTGGCTTGTCTATGTTCTTCTCTTTGTCTAGTAGCGATTTATACGCATCATATAATTCATACATGTCTATTTGAAGGCCTAGTGACCGTTCGGCTGACTCGGCCGGAATCAATCGGCAGTAGGGTAGTGAGCGAGGCGAGAGCGGAGACCGCAGTGCCGCTGCACAGCTGGAGCTGCCTCGCGCTCAACGTCACCGAGCGCGTGCACAAGCGCCGCATACACATCCAGGTGTCGTGCTCACACTCGAACTATAAGTCTCCTCTTATACAAGTAACTAGGGAAACGTATGTTACTTCGAAAAAGATAACCGGTGAACTGTTTTAATTTTTTTCCACCGCGTGACGCAATCAGAACTCGATCCACAGGTCGATACTCCTTGCAGGTCACCATATTCATCAACGGAAGGGAATGCGAGACGCTGTCGCTGCCGCTGCAAGGTAAATAGCGACCGAACGTCGTGGAGCAGCGCGGGGCGCGGAGAGCCGGGAACGAGTTAAAGGCGGTGTCGGTCGGCAGGCATCCTGGTGCGCAAGGCGAGCGCGCTGTGCGTGCGGCTGGGGCAGGCGGGCGGGCGGCGCGGGGGGCGCGCGGCGCTGCGCGTGGGCGGCGCGCGCGTGCTGCGCGGCGCCGCGCTGTCGGCGGCGGCCGTGCTGCTGGCGGCCGCGCGCGGCCCCGACCTGCCCTTCCACGTGCGTGCGCCGGGCCCGCCGGCTCGACCGTTCGTTCGGGGCGGCCTGCCGGCGACCGGCTCTAAATTTTGTTTCCTTGCAGGTCCGGTGCGAATTCCCAAATTTCGCTTCGATTTTGACCCCGGAGCTCCTAGATATGGACGTCGACTGGGATCAGGTACGTAAATTTAAGGCGAATATGTTGTACATGAATTTTATTGCCGATTACGTATTTAAAAATCCGAGATCTCAGGTATTCGCAACGAAACGCGAATAAAATATGCCAGTCGGACTCGTCGCCACTGTACTCGGTGTACACGACCGGCAGGTTTACGAGATGCCGAGCGCCGTGCTGCGCGAGCTGCACGACAGCACCCTGCTGGAGTTCCAGCCGCACACGCCGCAGCAGGTGCTGCTGTACCCGCAGGCCAGCGCCGCGGCCACGGGTCAGTGCGCTTCCGACCTATTGCGCAAGTTTAAACGTCACATTGCACACACCGATAGTCATAAGTAAACGGTCCAAAGTATGCCGCTAACGTCCCGCGCGGGGCTGTGCAGTGTTCGGCGCGCGCAGTGCGGGCGGCGCGCCGGCCGCGCTGCGCCTGCGCTGGGCCGCGCCGCCGCGCCGCGCCGCGCGCGCCGCCCTGGCGCCCGCGCTGCTGGACCTGGGCGGGCCCGACCTGCTGCTCTACTTGTTCGCCAGGGTCCGTATCGTTCCATATTATATCGAACCTGAAGCACTTGCCCGTTTAATGCTAATTATGTATTTTAAAAAAATGCAACGTACGTGCAGGTGATAGAATTAAACGGCGCCGCGGAGGAGCAGGCGGACGCGCTGGCCATCCTGCTGCGTGCGTGCGCTACCGACGCGCGGCTCCACGCGCAGTTGCACGACGACTCACTGGAGCTGCTGCTGCCGCTGCTGGCGTCCGACAAGTGCCGCGTCTCGCACCACCTCCTCAAGGTACCGCGTTCGATATATAAAAAATAATAATCGACCCATTTATCATTCCACTGTTGGAATATGGGTCTCCTCACGTATTGAGAGGGTTAAGGCCGTAGTCCGCCACGCTGACCAAGTGCGGGTTGGCGGAATTCACACACCTTAGAAAATGTTTTTGTTTTTTATAAATTCTGAGCTGTGCAGGTTTCCTCACGATGGTTTCCTTCACCGTTAGCAAGTGATATTTAAATTTAAAACGCACCGATCCGACATGTCCGCGACCGATATGTTACACAAAAATCGACCTCGTCGTGCTTCCAAATTAACAAAGTTAACTTCTGTTTTAAGGGAAATGTTAAGTAAAATCTGAAACTTTCTTAGTGAAATTAAATATTAAGTTGTTATTATTGCTTGCTCAAACAAGAATAACAGGCGTATTCTGCCGCCTTCCGTTCATGACATAGCGTGCGTGCCTGTGTGTGTGTTCGTATTTATAGCTCTTCTTAGAGATATTGCGTACACGGGAAAGTACGCCAATTAATATACGAATGTCTCGTATACATAGAGGAGTGCAAAGTAACGAACTAAAGTCTACTGGTATATATTAATAAAACAAAACAACGATTGTGTGTTGTAGCTCTTCGTGTTAAATACATAATAATAATAATCCGTACACAAACTGATCAAGACCGCCTCGATAGTCGAGTGATTCCAAGCGCGATTACCGATCGGGAGGTCCTGGGTTCAAATCCCTGGTCGGGTACTATCGGATTTTTGTAATTTAGAATTTCTTGTCGTGCCTCGGAGTCTGGATTTGTGTCCGGTGTATGGCAATAGACTTACCACTTATTACATGGGGTGTAAACGTAACTGGTGAAACGTGGGCGTGGGAGTGTACTACATTTCTCTGCCTACCCGTTCGGGGATTACAGACGTGACGTTATGTCCAAGCTCAAATATTGGCACAGAATAGAAAAGAAGTTGTAGAGAATATTTTTAGTAAAAGAAGTTTAATAATTTTCAAATTTCAAATGTAATGATTTACGGTCGATTTTACTCATTGTTTTACTTCTAATATTAATATAAATACGTCTTTCCTTTAATATTTTTGAATTGAGACATTGACTTGTTCACATGTTTCAAAACATGTTTAATGTAAATACTTTCAATATATAACAATAATATTCTTAGAAACGTCGAAATTTGATCGATAAATAATTATTCGAAGTACTTCCGTACAATAAAAGTATCCGTCGCAGGTAATACTAGACGAAGCGTTCAGCGAACCGCTGATAATAACGAGCGGCGGGACGATCACCCTGCTGGCCGACTCCGAGGGCGTGCTGCTGGAGCCCGGGCTGGTGGTGCTGCTCGTGCAGGCCTGGAGGCAGCTGGACACCGACGAGGTGAGCCAGGCGCGCCGCGCCACGGGCGGTCCGTCGGGTGCATGAGGCGCAGCGGCGCACCGCTAACGGTTAACGTTCGCCGGCAGGAGGTCGAGTGGCAGAGAGCGGGCGCGGGCGGCGCGGGCGGCGAGGGCGAGCGCGCGCGCGGCTCGTGCTGGGCGCTGGCCCTGGCGGCGCTGCGCGCGGCGCTGCGGCCCGCGCACCCGCGCCGCGCCGCGCGCCGCCTGGCCGCGCGCGCGCGCCTGCTGCCGCGCCTGCTGCACGCCTGCAAGGTGCGCCGCCTCGCTCGCTGTAGCGCCGCGCCTGTCTAGTCGCCTCGCTCCGATACATCGGACTCGGTTCGTTTATATGTTCCAGGAGCGCTTCTTGAACTCGGACCGCCCGCCGCTGGACGCGCCCACGAGCCGTGACCTGGTCGAGGTGGTGCGGGCGCTCGTGGGCTCGCCGCCGCCGCTCGGCAACTTGACCCTGCTTTGCGACTTTCTCCTGCTCATGCATCAAGTCAGTAATCGTAGGGTTCCCATTACACTTTTCGAGCGGATTTCCTATTTGCAACATTTCTGAGCCGCATAAATTAAACGCCAAAATTGCTAGCCCTCGTTTATGTTCCCCACTAATATCCTGTAACTTCCTCTGAATCGCAGGTGAGCGACACGTTTATAACGCATTCACGAGCAAACTTCTACTTCCTACTGTCCGCCGACACTCCAGAGTCGAGCGAATCCAACTTCCTGGCGCTGTTTAAGAAACGCAAGGAGAAGGACAAGTGGGTGATGGAGGAGGGAGCGGACGACGTGATACACACGGACAAGTCCAGCTCGTCCAGTGTGTCGGCCGAGGACGCGCCCGACGGACTCGCGCTGCACGAGTTCACGGACGCGGAGCACAACGGCGACGACAACACCGACAATGAGCACGGCGAGCACGAGAGGGGCCTGAAGTCTACTAAGCACATGAAAGGAATCATTAACATGCAAATTAAAGAGAGCAGGTACTGTTATATACCTCCATAAAACAAATGGTATGAGACTTATCGTCTGAATGGTCTATTACATAACGCTTTCATGTGATTTACAGGAATCATGCCTCAGAAAATTCTGTCGATTCGAATGCATCGACGGGTAAGTATACCACAATTATTTTATAGAAGCTGTCTGATTTGATTTTATAGAAGTGTTTTGTTGCATACAGTTATATTTACAAGTGATGATTTTCAATACTTTAAATAACATTCGTTTTGTAGATCGTGATTCATTGTTTAATATCTGTGTCCGGGCGGAGAAAGAATACACCGCCCGAACCCATGCCTGAATAACCCGGTGTTGTAAGAAACAACTAAACGGGGTGCTAGCAGACAGCAGTAGTAGGACGCGACCTCCCTATGCACGGTTATGTATCCGGGCCGTCTGCGGACAGCAGCGTAGGCAGTGTAAAAAACTGTGCTTTGCGTTTTCCTAATGGTCTAACGTTCCCCTAAAATCAGCTCAGCGTCGGGCTTATGAGCAAAAACTCAGGGGACGCCTATGTCCAGTAGTGGATCCAGACAGGCTGACGATGTGTAACATAATATCATGGTTGTATTTCGCCGAAGAGGTGAGCAGAGGACCGTACTACTCTGTCACGAGTTACCATAGAACGGCCGCAAATCCACAGTCGGAACTAGGAATTTCATGATAAAAACCCAATAATACTTTGCCCGGCTCGGGAATTCAACCCATGACCTATTAATCATCAGTCGCGCTTGCAAACACACGACCAACGAGGCTGTCAGATAATTCATTGCTTGATAAGATTCATAATATGGAGTTATCTGTAATCGTATGTTTCTGTAGTTTAAAAGACATGTTATGGGGAAAGGGGGAACTGAAATACGCTTTTTCGATCAATGTTTTTTACTTTTACTACATATTTATAACGAATATTTGTGGGAATGTGGAGCAGGAAGTAGCATATGGGGGCGGGTTACAGGACGCGGCGCGGCGGACAGTGCCGAGGGCGGGCCGCGCGGCGCGGACGACGCACTCACGGAGTACATTGTTGTAGACGTGCAGGACGTCAGCCACACCACCGTCGACGTGTACACCAGCGGCATCTACCAGCAGGTAATCTTAATCTAAGAAATGTTTCGATTCGTCAATATGTCTACGGGATTCCACTGCATAATTACGGTCTTTGCAGTTTTGTCTCCAGTCGAAAACCGCAGTGATTGTGCTGCTATGGCCAAGTCTGAAAAATTTTGAGGAGTAATTTCATTAGGTATAAAGTGAGGGTACTTTATATGTAAGGAAATTACTCCTCAAAATTGAGGTGGAGGTCGTATTGCAATTTTAGATTAACATTTATGATTCTTTAAATATTGATACTACTTTGTTATCATTATTGTTTCTCGTATTTTGTGTGTATATATTTTACATTCATTACACCTCTAGAGATGATTGTCCGTGCTCACTTAAAATAAGGTATAAGTTACTGCTTATTTTAGGTCAAAACAGGTTATAACTGAACAACTCGATTCGTACAGAAACAAATGCGCGCGGGCGCGGAGCCGGGATGGAATGCGTGCGAGGGGCTACTGCTGCTGCTGCGAGATACAATCCTGGCGCTGCCGGAGGGATCGCTCGTCGAGGTTAGAATGCGCGTGGAGTAAAACGAAACGAGGCGCACGCACGACGCAGGAGGAATCGTTAGTAAAGACGAGGGGCGGTCGGCAGACGGAGCGCGAGGGCGATCGCGAGAGCGAGCGCGCGGGCTCGGCGGCGAGCGACTGGCTGGGCGAACGGTTGGCGGCGCTGGCGGCGCACAGTAGCGGCGCGGCGCGCGCGGCCGCCGTGCGCGCCTCCGCCGCGCTGGCCGCGCGCGTCACCCTGCCCGCGCACCACTACGTGCTGCTCGCCAACCAGGTGCCGTCTCGCGCCATCTCTACCCCGATACTCGTTACGGTTTTGTAAACGTTCACGAGCGATACTCGCCTCCGCCTTCTGCGGCACCTCATTCGGGTCGACTATTTTCGAAATGTAGCTTGCTTACGAGGTAAAAATATTAGACATAAGCGTTTGATGGAATTGCTACAACACAGTATTTTGCACACTTACTTATATAAGTAGGTGTGCAAAATACTTTGCACACCTACTTATATAAATGAAAGATTGCACGTTCGAAAGGGTAGATATCATTGTACCCGGCCACCTGGGAGGTCGCGGCGGCGTGCGCGGCGCTGGTGACGGGCTGCGACGCGCCGCTGGAGCAGCAGCTGGAGGTGAGAGCGCGGGACGCGGGGGCTGGGGCGAGGTCGCGCGACCGTTCACTGACACATGCCTTGGCTGCAGGACGGCGCGTGTCGCGCGGCGGGCGCGAGCGCGGCGGCGCGAAGCCCGCCGCTGCTGGCGCTGCTGCCGGTCAGCCTGCACTGTGCCCCGCTGGCGCGCGCGCTTCTGGCTGCCCTGCGCCGCCTCGTCGACGAGGTACTTGTCATATCTATGTTCACTCTCCTGCCGCCCTTCGAATTTTTTATTCGATGGCTATTTAATTGGAAAGATTGCAGGACGAATCGAATTTAGGAACGTGGTAAATATGCAGCGGAAAGCTAATAGTTATCGTATGTTAGTCGACGGCGAGAGCGCTGACCGAGGTGGCCGCAGTGGAAGTAGTGGTGCGAGCGATCCGCGCGCTGGGGCAGCGGGGCGAGGAGGAGGGATGCGGCCTCCTTTTGGACGAGCTGGCTGATCTACTGGCGCGAATCGCTCTAGCGCCTGACGCCGGACACCAGGTGGGTCAGAAAAATCTATTATATAAATCGTATTTATATTAGTTTTTAACCTATTTCACTACACCGCCCGTTTTATTGGTAGATCTCTTAGTCGCCATTATTAGCAAAATACATAAAAAAACATATATTCTGCAAATCAAGGTCGAAATAATACTGCGTATCGATTTCAAATTTGGTCCCACTTATTCGTTTCAGACCATAGTGGATGTCCACCACATGCTGACGTACGTGGAGCAGAGCGACCCGGACGGCGGCTCGTACGCGGCGCGGGCGGCGCGCGACGCGCAGATCGCGCTCTACAACGCCGAGCTGGACCACCTGGAGGAGCGGCTGCACGACACATACGCGCAGCAGGCTAAGCAGAGCAATTACTTCAGCAACGGTGAGCTCCATCGGTCCCGGCGACCGAACGAGAAGCTCCTCCGGCTGCTGACGCCGAGCTGAGCGTGCGGTGTGTGCAGTGCTGTCGTCGGCGATGGAGGGCGGGCGCGGGCGCGGCGCGCGCGGCGAGCTGAGCGCGCGGCACGGCGCGGCGCTGGCGCGCGCGGTGGCCTTCCTGCTCACGCAGTCGCCGCGCCGCGACCTCGCGCCCGAGGCAGACTTCTTCGAGCGGATCTTCCAGACGCTCATCATGGGTAAACGTACTCGAATCTATTCGTTCGATGCCTCGTTTGATCTAGCTTGTGATCGTTTCGATTAGTAAAAGCTTTGTAACTGTGCGTACTGAGATAGTTGTTCTCCGTATATGTATTCACACATGTATGTATGAATGTATGATGTTTAATATATCCAGTAGAGAGCTCATCTGGTGCTGGTCGACTAGACCGCTAGATACTTTTGAATTTACAAGATGATCTATTAGTCCGTCAGTTTTCGACTGGTTCGCTTCTTCAGTACTAATTACGAAATCACGGATGCATGTTCACGATATTCGCTGATTATAATGTAACTAGATGTATGGGCTCCACCGTCGAAGCTCGATTCGAGTCGGCCCGACCCGCGTATGGTGCTGCACCTTGCTATACAATTTGTCAAATGTTAATATCACTTACTGTAATGGTGAAGGACATCATGAAGAAACCTGCACACCTTAGAGTTAAGAAAAGTTATCTAATGCATGTGAAGTCTGTCCTTTCACATTTGGCCAGCATGGCAGACTACGGCCTAAACAATCTCATAGTGACAGGAGGGAGACCCGTGTTAACTGTTGACCGATAAAAAGGGTCGAAAAAAATTATAATAAAAGATCTTAGTTGATCACGTCAAGATCTAATCACCTAAAGATGAAATTAGAAGTATATGCGGCATGGTATTTGTTAGGCATGTGTAGGTCTTCACAACCCAAATGGTGGTCGGTGGGGTCGGCGGAGTGCGCGGGCCCTCTGCACGAGTTATTCTGGTGGGCGCTGGCTCCGGCGGGCGGCGCCCGCGCGCTGCAGCCCCGCATGCTGCGGGCGCTGTACCACGCGCCGCGCGAGCTGCTGCGACATCTCACGCCGAAGGATCCCTCGGGCAGCAAAAAGGTATTCGAGGTTATCGTTTTCCGTACATTATAATAATAATAAAAGCCTTTATTAACAATCGAATATGTTACATTTCTTCTTATAATTACTTGGGTACTAATAGTATTTCACATGGGTATTTATGAAAGCGACGTTATGTATTGTTAAATTAAATGTTATTATGTATATTAGACACCGGTATCGTGATCGTCTTGCTCTTTGGCATAGGCCTCCCCGAGTGTTCTCCACGACGATGTATCTCTCGCTATCTTCATTCGGCACGCTCCTGCTATTTCCGTACATTACAAGATCGCAAATGCCCTACCTTCGAATAATGTTACCGAACTCATTCTGACGGCTGCGGCAGCTAGCGGTGTACCTGACGTCCGCCGTACAGGCGGCGCACGCGGCCGCCGCCCGCAGCCCGCTCGACGCGCTGGAGCTGTGCGTGACGAACTGGGCGCGCGCCTGGGCCGTGCTGCCCGAGCGGCCCCCGCCCGCCGCGCTCGCCGCCTCCGCCGCGCGCCTGCTGGCCGCCGACGAGCGCCGCCGCCAGCGCGCCGCGCTCGCGCCGCGCTTGCGCGCCGCCATCGGCAAGTCAGTGCGCGTCATCCGGCACCCGGCGGCCGCGTGGCGGCGCCGCGTGACGATCCCTCCTGTGCACAGGGCCGTGTTCGCGCGCGAGGCGGCGGCGGCTCGCGCGCACGTCGCGGCCACGAGCGCCACGCGCCGCGTGCTGGAGGCGCAGGACGCCGAGCGCAAGGCGTTCCTTGAGCGGCTCCGAGCGGCGCTGGCGCACCACGCGGCCGCCGCGCAGCGCTGCCAGGCGCGCCTCATGGCCCACACGCACGAGCGAGGTGCGCACGTAGGCCTGCGTTAGACCTCTAGTTCCGCTGCACTCCACCTCATCGTATTCTGTGTATCTACAGCGGTTTGGTATAGCCCGCGAGGTCAACCGGCCGCCTGGGCTCTAGACAGCACCGAGGGCCCGGGCCGCGTGCGTGTGCGCTTACGACGCGCACACTTGCGCATCCCCAAGCGCTGCTTCCAACCGAAATACCAGTACAAGGCTGGTAAGTCGCACTTAAATTTGTCAGTCGGTATAGTCACAACACGAGCAGCTGTCTTTGTCAATTCTGGTCTGTCTTGTAGACGGTTAAGTTGAGTGACGAATGCTAACCACCTACCACGGCTTAATTTACATTTGATATCTCTTCGTTAGCAATAGCTCATAAGATTATATTATTCTTACATTTATTTTTTTCACTGTATTCTAACTGGTGGAACGTGGGAGTGCACCACACTCCTCTACCTACCCCTTCGGGGATAACAGGCGCGCTGTTACATTTATTTTTTTACTAAATATTCCAATTGGTTTTCACGGGACTTTATTAACTGACTGTTGGACAAGTTAAAACACCTACCGGTTCCAGCACAACAGTCTCGTATACTCACATCTATAACATGTCCTTGAGAACTGACAACTTTCCTTCCTGCATGGAAACTGGGATCAAAACTTTTTATACTAGCAAAAGTCTTTGAACAGTAGCTATAGTATAATTTTTTTCTCCGTGCAGTTTGCGTCATAAAACGTCGAAGCGTTGAAGCGAGTATTTTGCTCTCTCTCCCACTCACGGG
>DWJK01002673.1:0-14214 GCA_018248815.1 Croniades pieria auraria
AATTGTGTGTGCTGGTTTCCTCGCCCGTTAATCCACGCATTACCATGTCTGCTAATAATGAGAAAGTTACGCCTTCAAGTCTAATTAGCAGGAATAATAATTTATTAGCAGTATAAAGTTTTTTATACATTTGTTGTGTGGAACACATGAAATAAAGGATTCGGTTATCCTAACCCATGGCGTATATAAATCAATTATTTTGAAGATTTAATCTGACACTTGCATATATATCTGATATATCATCAAATCGAACATTAATCGATGATTAGTCACCAACACTTCTTTAGAATTCCATCTTCTCTTAACTTCTTTTACATCTTTGAGCAATAACGGAATATTTATTACTTCCAGAGCTAACGGTTTTTTAGGCCTACCAGTTTTATTTGACTACCGAAATATTCTGCTACAAGGCGTTTTAAATTCCTATAGCACAGTAGTTGCTACGACTCTCTGTTGTAAATATTTTAGCGTAATCAGAGTTACTAATAAACGAAGTTTAAATTTTAAATAACGAATGAATGAACTTACTATTTAAACAAAAGTTTTAAAATATATGACTATGACATACGACTATGACATACGTAGTTTAATATAGGATTGAATTTTAGCAAGTATTATTTATTAATTAAATATTATTAATAATTCCTATTGGTACAAATATACACACATTCTCTATATAACGCTATTGTTAATAACATCTCGTAAGTGACTTTATTTTATTATGTTTTGTTTCACGATTTTTCTTCAACCAACATCGTGTTGTCTCCTTCATTGAGATTTAGTTTCAAATCTCCGTTTGCACGTTCCAAACTCGACGGTTGGATCTTTTTGAGGTCATCTTCAGCAGTAAATGCCATGTTATCTTTGCCATTTTTTTTATCTTTCTTAGCATCAATATTGTCGACCGTTGCTATAGGTTCTGCTGTTTTCGGAAGACCTACGGTACAACAATATTATACACACCGTTTACCAGTAATATGGAGTCGAATTGTTTGGTATCTTAAGTGGAAATAATGCCTTGGCCAAAGTAGCGTTGGACGCTCTCCCGCTAGGTGAAGTGACGATATACGCAAAGTGGGTGGTAGTGGTTGGATGCGAAGCGGTGAAGATCGAGCACAGTGGCGTGCTATTGGAGAGGCCTATGTTCAGCAGTAGACCGGAACAAGTTGATAATGACGATGAATAGTAATTTCCTTCAATTTATGTCGATTCCTTTTGGTCTAATCAGCTGGCGTCGTTAATTTTGTAAATGGAACAATTTAGCATAATCATAACATATAACTGTTTATAGTTGTTTCAAAGGTTATTAAGATATGCAGGGACCCAGTTAACTTACCATCCAAAATCACTTTAACAATAGTCGAAAACGGTGAATCTATCAGCAGCGTCACGAAGAATGAAAATATCATCGTTGTCAACATGAAACCCATGAAGTAGAATAACTGAAAACAGTCACTTAAGAATAAGCGTGGGTAGTTGGATAATTAATATCCTAGTTATGGCTTATGTATATATATATACCGTTAAATGCATAATCTGAATGATAAAAATGCAGATTTTCGTAATGAAAAATCTATGTAGATACAAAGAACGATTGTACTTAACGTTACCGAACGGTAACGTTAAGAAATAAGTAAATCGGTGGTCCATAGAGTTTAGGAATCAGAAATCGTTCCTGAGAACGTCAAAAAACGAGTAAACAAACCATACTATAGGCGATAAAATTCAGTAACTTACAAAAGTGGACACTGAGAAATATATAGGTGCAATGCTTGAAGAATAAAAGGCAATCATCATCGAGAAATGGGTTAGATAAATGGCGTAGGAAATACGAGCGAGCAGCTTCCATATGTGCAGCGAGAGGAACCAGTTGATAGGAACTAAAACAGAAGAATAAGAAAATTAAATGAAAATAATGTTGACGAGCAAGACACGAAAATCAATGATTAATAATAGCCCACTGGCATGCTGGCTATCCATTCCACCGGACCTTAGATCGGTAGTATTGATTAGTCGCAAATGTGTTGCAACTCCAGAGAACTAAGTTGGAACATGTTGTGTCTCGACATGTTGGCTTCCATAAATTTCGGATTGAGACACAACAATCCAACACGACTCACTACAGCACTTAAATGTCTGTGCCTAATTTCAATCATACTTGCTTTGCTTTCAATCATACTCTAAATTTTGCTTGAGAATGGTACTTCCATTGCTACCGGTGAGGATAAGCTTTCAATTTGAATGGAAAATAATTAGGTATGTGGCGGACCTGATTACTGTCGCATTGTTCATCTACATTATATAGTTGCCAAGGCATCCGTTCTTCTTCGATAATTCCTATTATGGCACCTAAGGCAATTAGACTGCCATATTGTGGGGTTTTATTATAGTCACCGTCACCGCGCTTAGGATTATTTGCATTAGCCCAGGACCGGAAAGAGTGGCGCCGACTAGGGGTGGCCTATGTCCAGCAGTGAACATCTAAAGGCTGATGATGATAAAAGCATTTACAGAGTGTACAATTACCAGCTCTCCCCTGAACACAGGCGAAGATAATCCAGCCAATACCCAAAACCCACAAGGATCGTAGGAATGAGTTGAAAAAGTTATCAGCAATTTGGTTGTCCCAATCCAATGTCATAGCTACTTGAGTGCAGTAAATTACTACTATAAGCAATAGTAGCGAAATCAATAAATTTAATATCGTCAAGACCTGTGGAAAATTAAATTAATTTATTTTACAAAATTAACGACTTTAAAGATCAAAATCCTTTGCAAATTAGAGACATTTGCCTCCTATCTGCAATACGACTTATATTCTACATATAACCTAATTGACTGCTATCACTAAGGACTCAGTTGATATGTAATATATCTTCTTCACATCAGGTTGAATCCACCTTCGTTGTTTATTGGAATAGTGGTTTATAATGATAATTTACTTTTGAAATATTATAAATCGAGTGCCTCGTTGCAAGGAGCAGGCAGAACGACTGTTGTTATTCAAACTTAAAATACATACTATTAGCCTAGAGTCTGAGTGCGTACCAGACGTATAGCAATAGCTTAACTCCCTATTACATGGCGGAATTTATAACATAACTAGTAAATAGTGGAAGTTTTATTTGTGTCGGGGCAGAGAAAGAATACGTACCCTGACCCCATGCCGGCACACAAGGGTGTCGTAAGAGACGTCTAAACCCGGCGCTCGGTGGTAAGGTCCTTATTTCCCTAAGGGACCTGCCTGGGTGGCGACCACCCTAAGGCCGAAATCTACCGCCAAACGACTTACGGTCGTGTTCTGGTTGTGCGCCTGTGAGCCAGTTTTCGGGGCGTGGTATATTGGCGCTGGGGCCAGGGAGACCTGGTGAAACGGCTGACCGCTGGCCGCCCGCCGGTCAGTAAGGGACCCGAACCCAGGTATCGCTTTTAACCTCTGGCCTGACAGGCTGTCCCGCCAATCGGCGAAAAATCCTGTTGCATGGTTGCCGTGCTGGAGTAAGAGACCGAATTGGTAACCGGTAGCCGTGCACAGGAGAGACTGGGAGCCCTTCCGTCCCCCGTGCTAGTAACCCACATAACTTCTCGATCAGAATGGTGTCCCGAAATCCACGCCTTGACTTGGGTAACGTGTATAGAATGTCAAAATCCCTTCTTATTCCTTCTAACGCGTTTTTTTCAATGGGCAAATGTAAAAAGAGCTCTTTTTTTCAGTGGCCACCCCACCCCTACCACATTAAATATGGATATGCGCAACATTCGGGGACTCCATTCCAATCTGAATGCCGTCCACTACCATCTAGAGACGGCAAAGCCGGCTTTGCTCTTTTTGACGGAGACATAAATCTCGACTCCGGAAGACGCGTCTTATATGCACTACCCGGGTACAAATTAGAATACGCCTTTAGGCGTTGTGCCGGGGTATGTGTGATATTTGTTGTCAACGGTTAATTTGCCTTGAAGACAAGGACCTATCAGTCCCAAAGGGACTTGGGCTCCCTTTGCTTGTTCATCGGCTCTACAATGGTTAGTACTCCGAAGAACTATTTGACCTGGTGCCCGTGTCGCCTTTCCTCCATCGCACCACTCGCCGAAGATTGAAGTTTCATCCGCATCAACTGGACTTATGGCAGTCCTCCACAGTTCAGTTTTCACGATCCTTTTTGCCGCGCACCTGTAAAATGTGGAATGAACTTCCATCCGGAGCATTATGATATGGGGTTCTTCAAGAAAAGCGCAAAGAGAGCTCTCCTTTAAAGCCGGCAAAGCATTGGCTACTCTTCGGGTGCTGCAAGTGTCCATAGAAGACGGTGACCACTTACCAGCAGGCGGCCCGTTTGTTTTTTGCTAGGATAAATATAAAAAAAAAGGTATCGAAATGTTTTTTTGTAGTCTACTCCATAACAATCGGTTTTCATATAAAGCCCTCGGTATGGACATTTTTTGAGTTCGATACGCACACAACAGGAAACTTCGATCAAATTTAATGATCGAAGTTAAAATTATAGGCATTAAATAAATAGACAGGATTCTCAATTAATGTCATTTTAAGAATATTCGATAATGATTACTTTTAAAATACAGCGTCTCGTAATGAGAACATATGTGCGAGTATATTTTTCATGATATGTCTAAAAATTGATATAAAGTATTAAAAACAATATTAGGTACTAAAAAAATAACCGAATATTGGTCAATGTTCGAAACATTTACAAACAATTCATGTGTATGTAACTGGTAACCCTGAGACCAGTAGACTAATTTACATTTTTTTATACATTTATAATCTAAAAAGTATATTAAAAAAAAAGAACTTTGTTTTCATAGGTACGCAACAAAAAATAATAATTAAGTTTTAACGGATATAAATTATGTTAGGCATTTTATGCAGAAACTCCGTCATTTATTGTGTTTGGTTACTGTCCGTTTCTGTGCTGTGGCGACTTGAGCTGATTTCGTAATTCAATGCAAGTTGAATACGACTTTGCAGTAAACTGAATCCTATGATAACTATGTAAATCTATGTCATCACTTCACAAAAATTAAAAAATTATTTATTTCACACGTTTTCCCATTATATTCTTGCATTATTTCCTTTTTCAGAACAAATAAGTGCGATATGATTTTTAGGTATGACTAGAGACGCTCATCACTCGCTTTACGCTTGGCGGCCATGTCTGAAGCTCGCGGTAACTCAGAGAGTTAGTGTTGTGCTATTCTTTGTTGTATAAAAAATACAGTGGTTTTTGTTCCTGATAGACAATGAATTTATAGGAGTAATTAATGACTATGAACTTTGTTATATGTGGAGTGTTTTATATATTCGAGCAAATCAATAGAATTTGCTGTTGCAGGAGTAACTCCAACATCGTATTTTTAGTTCATCCGCCATATTGGCGTTAATATATCTTCGTAAGTCTTTTTTCCTAATTTTTAGCTTTCATCAGAAGTATATTGTTGTAATTTTACGCTATTTCGTTGGTCTTTTGTCAGGACTAAGATATGTATAAAAGTAGACAGTGCATGACTCTACTATTGAGCAATATTTCAACATTTTATTCTTGGCCTCTATACAAGTAATTTTCACCCATTTCTTTACACAAGCTTAAGAATATTTCACTGCCTTTTAAGAATATTAAAAAAGAATCATTGTTATGTTATTTGCATAAACTTTTATTTGCATTTGAGTAGTCATCCTGTGTATGCCCAAATAGTGAAACCGTTTTATTGTGGATATTTAATTTCGTGATAAAATTAGATAAAAAGCATTGTAAGTTTCGATTCAATTCTTATTTATATGAAAATATACAAATTTGTTCAGATTCAACAACTTTTATTCCACTGTTCACCCCTTTTTACCCTCGTTTCTACTTTAGCAAAGTGGTTTCAAAGAATATTCTAGATCTCTTAAGACGTTCTCCTTTGTCATTGGTGCAGTTTTTGTCGGCTTAGATATTCATAATATATTGTTTGTTTTGATACAAAACTGCGACCCTAATATAACATGTTTATAGTGAATACATAAGTGTATGTAACTGAGCTGGAAGTCAATTTAACATTTGGAATATAATGCATGACACTAATTAGCTGTTATAACATGCATGTTGCATGATAGGCACGGTCTTGTCATGAACTTCTTGTGAGCCTTGACTTTGAGCCATAGGTTAATAACCATGTTACTTAAACATTTAAGTACAGATATTTTTATGCAATTGAATAACTACCCTTATTTCTGTGTAAATGTAAATTGTAAAAATGATCACTACAACTTAACATATCACGAATTAGATATGCATGTGAGCTTTCACTATAAATAAAAGTAATAGTGTTATTGACAAAATTATAAACATTTTTAGAAATCACAATTTTTAATAGTTTTATTTGATTTAATACTTTAAAAGTATAATCAATAATATTTTATAGTAATGGGTTCATTCCATATGATTTTTGATATTTTGAAAACTGGTTTACTGTATCTTTTTTCTTGCTCTATCTAACACAATTTGCCTTAGAACAACAAATCTCAAGGACATATTTGTGGATAGGGATGTGATAGAATACTAAATCATCACTTTCCAGATTTTGCAAACTGAAAAAAGTAAATATGTTCCTTTTTCATCACAGTTTACAAATTGTCTTCATTATTTAATAACAATAATTGGATATTTTATAATTATTACTATTATATCATCATGTCATGTTCCTTACGGGATAGGTAGAGGTATATTTCTGCAGTTGCAAAAATAGTGACATTGCAAGTAAGAGTAATCACACATTTGTTCTTGGTAAACATTAGTATGTAATGAATAAGTCGAGTGGAGTGTTTAAAGCATATGCAGGTATGCTGCAATAATTTGATATGTTGGGAAAATGAAATTTTTATGGAATATTTTAGAATCTAAACTGCAAATTAAAAATGAAAATTAACAGGAAAATCTTTAAATACTTCAATTATTTTTATGAGTCACTTATTTTTGTTTTAAATTGCTGAAATTTCACAATATTACATAAGAAATAAAATTAATTTGTTTTTTCAGTCAATACTAAAAATCAATATAATTTTTCTGATATACTATTCAATATTTTATAATAACAATACCCATTCATATGATTAGTTAAACCTATGACTGTCTAATAGCAATTAATAATAAATGATTTCAAAATGTTGTTAAGAATTATTATGTGTTTGTGGATTGTTTAACTTGTTTTATTTTACTTTTGAGCCCTCAGTTAATACAAACAGGAAAATAAGTAGTAGAAAAATTTGGGCATCAATATGCATGGCAGATGTCTTTTTTGTTTACCACTGTTGGGCATGGAATTCCTAATATATACCTTAATATGAATTCAGCATTAGAACCATTGAGATTAAATTAGCGGCATGTTAGATTTGTCCGTATTTCTAAATACACTAAACATGTAGGTACATTTATTATAATAAATTCAATATTCATTTAAACTCGTTTGATGCTTGTGGTTCATTTTTTATATCAGAGTAGCTTCACTAAATCACTAATCACCTATTCCATGGGACTTAACATCACTGGTGAAATGTGGGTGTGTTACATTCCTCTGCCTACCCCTTCGGGGATTACAGGCGTGATGTTACGTTTTTATACGTTTGTTATGTATAATCTTAAATTGTTTTGTATAAAATTAGTCCTATAATTTCATATATTTAGCAGATATTCTTTTTGTAAGACAAAACTAAAAGTTATATATCATTTCTTTTAATTGAACTGTTTCAATATACCTATGTGTATATATCTGCAAACTTCATGATAGAAGAAATTTCACTATGATTGGCTAATTTCTTAAAAATCTTAGTACTACCAGAATTCTTAAAAACTACCATTAAGCCCTTTAAGATTTGGAGTTTTGTGTTCCTTGGTGTCTCAAATGTCTAGTAATGATTGTTAAGTATCTTGTGACTTGTTGAGGTCAAAAAACTATGCATCTTATTCATCTATTGCTATGGTATTGAAATACTATAGAAATTTGTTTCAGTTCCAAAGTATTATTATAAAGTAACACAAGGTTCATCGAGAGGTAGGCAGAGAGAATTTGGTGTCAAAATGTTTCTATTCTTAAAGATCCAATTTGCTTCTTCTATAGTAAAAGTTGTTGATGAAAAAAAGAGAATTTTAAGAATGTTTAATTTTTTCAGACTCAGCACTTCCTGGGTGCGGATTGAATGCTGGAACTCTTATTGACACACAAATAAGTCTTCCCTGCGGCTATATGCACGGTAAGTCCTGTCTATGTGTAACAATAGTGTTATATAGTTTTACAGTGAATATAACTTTTAACTTACATTTATATATAATATTTCATTCCAGGAGAGTTATCTTCACAATAAATGAATGAAGTGTGATGCCCCTGGGTGCACAAGCACCACAACATATTTATTATGATAGTAAGGTTTAATGTCATTAGAGGATTTAGCTGATGCCTCTTAGCGAGAAATTGGATGAACCTCTTGTTACAATTGAGGTGAGCCTTGACTAGTATATCCTTTTAATATTCTGAACCAGTAACATCTATGACAGGTGTGGAAATGGGAGTCTATGTTAAACAAAATCATAGTATGTTTTTATATATATTTGTTCATATATTATGTGTTAATTTATATATGTTTATATTTCTAGAATACACACAATATACAAAAGGATTTTTAGCATTTTATATAAGAAATTGCATTTGTCCAATTTTATCTTAAAATTGACTGTCTCTTTGGTTGAGGGGCTGCCAGTGTGATTACTGATCAAAGGCTTCTGGGTTCTGTCCCCGGTTTAGGTACTGTTGGGTTTTCTAATTTGAAATTCTTAGTAGGAACTCTAACTCTTTGTGCTCGGAGTATGGCAATAGGGTTATCCCATATTCTATAGTGGATTGTATAACATGAATCATGAGAGTTTCCTACACCCCTTTGCCTATCTTTTCAGGCAAATACAGGTGTTATGACATGTTAGTTTAAAATTTTGTGAATGATAGGTGATGTACAATACAAATAGCTTCTTTATTGAATTTGTATCTGCCAGGAGCATAGATAATATATTAGATTTTTATTTTGTTTAGAAATTACTACAGTAGTTTGTCATTTTGGTAGGTAGATTGCAGACTCTAGCACAATGCAGCAGGCAGTCGATCCTCTTGCAACAACGAGTACCGTAAGTTATTTCATTTAATTTTTTGTTTTCCTTTAACAAAATCAAATGTTATACAATATATGGCTAACAAATAAAAATCTAAAAAAAAAATCGTTTCTGTCGTCGGCATAGTTTTTATTTATCATATTAAATGAATAACAGATAAAAGCAATAATGTGACAATGATTACCGTACAGCCAACTGCAGAACCCGTCAATGGCGCGCCGCCGGAAGAAACTGCGCGTCGGCAAGGGCGAATCACAAATCAGTTACAGTTCCTTCAGAAGAATGTCATCAAGGCCGTGTGGAAGCATAAGTTTGCGTGGCCGTTTCATCAACCGGTGGACGCGAAAAAGTTAAACCTTCCTGTATGTACTTACATAATAATTATATTAATTACATATATTTACCGCGTTCAGCACGCTAAAACCGTTTAAACGTTTCAGGACTATCACAAAATTATCAAGAAGCCCATGGATTTGGGTACAATCAAAAAGCGCCTCGAGTCCAATTACTACCATTCCGCTCAAGAATGCATTCAAGACTTCAACACTATGTTTACGAATTGCTACGTCTACAACAAGCCTGGTGAGGACGTGGTAGTCATGGCGCAAACCTTAGAAAAATTGTTCCTGAATAGGGTAAGTACATACCTACTGAAACGAAACCCTTCTAAGACAATAAAGGAGCTTATCAGGAGACTCCCAATTCCATCAGGTGACTTTAGAAGTTGTTGATGATAATTATGAAGCTACCACAAAAAATGGTTTTATGTACATAATTATGTCTGTACCGGTTTAATTCATTTACCTGATTTACTGTCAGCCTCCCGTCGCGTCCTCGCTGCAATCGGCGGGAGCTCATGAAAATGATCTTCGTATAGGTTCGAAACATGTCGGGCCACCCCGACCAACGTACGTGGGTTAGCCAAATTCAAATTCAAATTAATTTTTTTATTCATTATAAGGTATATACATACAGTACGGTATAGCCAGTACATATAATCATGGGTATAAAACTCACGAGAATTTTCATAGGGGAATTTGTTGGTACATAAATATTTAAGTAGCAATTATTTTTATAGAAAGCTTTACATCCACTAATATAACCAATATAATAGAAAATAGCTTTTTAAGAGTGCAATGCATATTAGCAATTCGCAAAGATTCGTATATATACTAAACAATATTTTGATCCAGCAGTGGCACGTTAACGTTTGTCCGATAAAATAATCATGACTTTTTTATATTTTTTGTTGCGTCTCGTTTCTTAATAATCGGGTTGAATAAACGTTAAAACTATAGACTCTTCAAAAACGCTGATCAAAGTCAGGTTGAAATCCTATTTTACATGTGATTTCTTCGATGTACACTTTAGGGCAAGATGTTTTCTTTCTCCGACGAGTGAGTGATATAGACTGTCCTCCTAAAAAATCGATCCACCCCGTACTTTTATTAACAAAGTTATTATCTTACGTATCATCGTCATCGTTAGCCTCTCGATGTCCACTGCTGGACATAGGCCTCCCCTAATCGGCGCCACCCTTATGTATGCGACTACATAATGATTTATTTTTGCGTTTTTGATTATAAACAAGAATCTGACCAAACATTTGACGTCGTTTTAGACCTTCAAAATTTTTATGTAGCTACTTGACGAATTTTTAAGCATTACTGACAATTTATGCGAAAATTACCCATTAACTTTATTTCGATCTTTTATCAGTAAAACGTCTTTCTCGTGATTTCATTTGATCTGCTTTTTAAAATTATTGTTTAGAATCATTTCCTTAGAAGTTTAAACCGAAAATATGGATACTACCGATGTGGAAGCTGGCTCAAGTTGTGATCCTCATCCGCAAAGGTTTAAGTCAGCGAAAGGCAAGCAGATTAAATCTGAGTCGATCAGCAATACGAAGGTTTTACAGACGAGTTTTACAAACGGGAGAGTATCACCGGAGACCGGGGTCTGGACGAAAACACGTCACAAATCCAATAGATGACCGTTTCATTGCCTTGGCGTCTGTGTAAAATCGGCATCTTTTTTCAGTCGACCTTCAGGTTACGCATAGGGAAAGTCATGGTGTGTCTGTAAGTGAGAACAGTGAGAAGACTCCGAGAATGTAAACTGTAACCACATAAGCTAGCCACAGGATCCAATCTCACTGAAGCCCACCGGCAAGCGAGGCTGGAATTAGCTACAAAGCACCTCAATTGGTCTCTAGCACAATGGAAACATTGCTGTGTTTAGTGATGAAAGCTGAATGACTCGGCTCCGACGGTCATCGTAATGTTATGCGCAGACCTGGAGAAAGTTACGCTCACTGTTGTACTCGGGAAACAGTTCGTTTTGGAGGAGGTGGCTCTACAATGTTTTTGGAGGCATTTCTTTGACAGGACTTACAGAGCTGGTTTTCTTTCGGAATCGCACCGTTCATGCTGAAAGTTACATCACAGACATCCTGGAACCTCGTATAATCCCATATGGCGGATTATTGGAAACGATTTCCAATTAATGCATGACAACGCAAGACCTCACGAGGCTAGAATTGTTACGGAGTTTCTTCAAGAGATCGGAATCCATGTTATACAGTGGCCGGCTAATAGCGCTGACTTGTATTCAATTGAGCACCTCTGGGACCAGCTAAAAAGGCAAGTCTGATCTCAAAATCCTGTTCCAGAAACATTGGGTTCAGCTGGAAGCCGCCATAACCTAAGACTGGGAGCGAATCCCACAAGATGATATCAAAAAGCTTATCAGATCGCTCGATGGACTTCTGCGAGCAGTTATTAGAGCAAGAGAAGGAAACGCCATATTAAAATAAAGGATTAATAGCAAAGTTAAAAAAAATTCACATTATCATACAAAACATTTATATTTAAAATTAGGTATAATTTTAGGTATTCGTACTTTATCACTTTTATTTAATTGATTAACCCTCTTTTTGTGTTTATTCTTTATTTATAGCCCTAAAACTGTATTTTATCATCACGATTTAAAAAAAAATTAATTTATTGTGTTAAAGGAAATTATGACTCTTTTCTTACAAAACAAGGTGGGTCGTTTTTTTTTGACGATTAGTGTGTAATGAAATAAACTCTTTGAAAAAAAAAATTACGTTATGTTAGGTCCAAAAGTTTTAAACGACTTCGACCTTCGATTGAAACCTTCGATACAGTGAATTGTGTCGTGCAAATAAAAAATCATTTACTAAAGACATTAAAAAATAGCGATAAAATAAAAATTGTTGCTACCTCGTTGGTCTAGTAGTTGTAAGTGCAATTGCTAACGAAGACATTTTGGGTTTGAATCCCGAGTTTGTAATTCCTACTAGTAGCTCAGTCTCAAATTGTACGCGGTGTTTTATAGTAAAAGGGTTACCCCTTATGCAATACGGGTGTGACGTTATGTTAGACACTTATATTTTAGTAATAAATAACTTTCTAAAATGACAAAAGTAACATTCTCCAATATGTGTACAACTAATGGACAATGCTATTGTTTATAATTTCACATTACAACGTCAACAATGTTTTGATTTGTTTGTATTCTTAGGAAACGAAATTTGTCAAAATGATATATGCGACAAAAGCTATTTTTTCTACAGATAGCGCAAATGGACAAGGAGGAGAAAGAAATAGAAGTGCCGTCAAACAGCGCGAAAAGTGCGGTGAAGAAGCGGACGGGCGGCTCGACCGGCAGCGTGAGCGGCGGCACGGCCACGCCCGCGGCGCCCGCCACGCCGCTGGGGCCGCGCGCTGCGCCCGTCAAGGCGGTGCCCGCCGCGCCGCTGCCGGCCTTCGTCGGCTCGACCAACACCACCACCACGCCCACGCTCTCCACACCCTCCGTCACGCCGCCCGCGACGCACACGGGGCTCCCGCAGCAGGCACGCATTGTCAAACGTTGTGCTGTAGTCTTGTCTCGTACCGGTGGCGCCGTCTCACTGTGTCCGCTCGTTGCAGGTTGCGAGTCAACCGTCGAGTTTTCACGTGCCGCAGACCGCGGCTCAACCGGTATCGTCTATACCGGCTGTTCCGCTTTCACAGACCCAACCCGCTAAGGTTCGATGTTTGACATTTATTAATACAATACAATACAATATTTGAACATAGAACTTACTCGAAAATTGTTATATACAGGTAAAAAAGGGAGTTAAAAGAAAAGCTGATACGACGACTCCTATGGGCAGCTCTTTTGAAGGTGGTTACACGACACCTACGATCGATCAGCAGAGTGGGCCCAAACCAGCTAAAATTTCTACCAGAAGAGAAAGTGGAAGGCAGAAAAAGGTAAGTATTGCATTTCGTTGCCATGCTTAGAAATAGTTATTTCACTTCAGTTTGCAAGTATAACATGATAGAAATTTCTTTCCTGGTTTTTCTTTTTGTACATCATTGCTGCAAATATTTTTATTTCTAGGAAGTAGTTTTGCATAATAGTTAGTAAGTTTATTGGTAGTATTTGTAGGAGCACTTTGTAACAGCTTTTGTGCTATTAAGTATGAGCCAGTTCCAATCTCTGAAATCAAACACAAAAGTATATAATCTGCAGTGCAGCTTTGATTTGACCGATCTTATGGACGTTTACAACTACTATTACATAAGTAATAAATAATGGCTCATTGTTATTTCTATGATATTTTTTTAAATAAAATTATTCATTTGTTTTTTTTTTTTTATTTATTCATTACTAATTAATAATTTATAGGCTGGACGAGTAGGAGATGACAGCTTTAAAATGGGTGGACTATCGCCGGGAGTTGGTGGGGCTGGTGCGTCCCATCCCTCGGTCATGACACCTCAACTGGCCAAGGGCAAAGAAAAATTATCTGACGCTCTAAAAAGTTGTAATGAAATATTGAAAGAACTCTTTTCTAAGAAACATTCAGTAAGTATCCATTTACTTCAATATAATACTGTTGTAATATGAAAGTAATAAGCAGTGATAGCCTAGTGGTTTGAAATTTGACGTCTCACTAAGGGAGACCGGGTTCAAATCCTAGCGCACACCTCTTAAAAATGTGCATTTTAAGTTAAATATCATTTGCTATTTTATTTGTGCC
>DWJK01002674.1:0-14213 GCA_018248815.1 Croniades pieria auraria
CCCCCCCCCCCCCTCCCCCCTGCCCCCTAACGGGCGACCACGCCCACTCTAAGTAATTGTTTCATATAAGACATCTAGAATGCTATTTTGTAATTGCTTCTTCCATTTAATTGATTTGCTTGTGACGATAGTTTACGTGTCGCGTGCAAATTTCCTGGATCCAACACATTAACATGATGAACATTCATTGTATGGAACTTGTCTGTTGTTTTTATTTACTGTTAGTTTCAAATTATTAATAAGTATCTCCATTTAATGTCGTTGTGGATTCAATTAGCCCGATGATATCGTTCATTCGATGTGAAGACCTAATATCGTATATCGCAGTGAATGTCATAATACTTTTTATTTCTTTTTTCGCTTTGTCATGGAAATGTCTGGAAGGAATTGCTTTCTAAGTGATATTGTCGCCGTTCGCGAGAACACTAACCGTTTCTGACTGTTTTTTTATTTCTCACATGTATGTACATTTCTACGTCACATGTAACTGAATGTGATGATAATGGGTCAGATATGTAATCCGTTGGGAGATCTCGTGCGTCCGTTGCGTCAGATATTTCATAAAACGAAGATAAAAATGCAGTTGGATGCATTAAGTTTTTAGATGAGACGCTAATTGGAGTAAGAAAAAACGAATTATAAATATCGGAATTTCAAATATCAAACCTGTAAACTTGGTTAAAATAACAGCCATGTTTTTAATTTAAAAAACTGGACACGCTTCGATTGACGATCTCAATAATAAAACATATGTACATATGCAGATTGCAGTAATAAGAGAGAGAGAATCAGAGAATATCTCATTAATTGGCTCGTTCTGATTTGCATACAAAGTATCACTGATTTCTAAATCACAGCTACGGTATACATTAGAGAATTATGTCGTGTGATAAGTACTGAATAAGGAGGGGGGGCGTCTAATGTCAATTTTCTACAGATGCCAAGCAACAGCGGAGAAAGTAGCCAGTATGTTGTCGGTATAATTAAAGCTCAATGCAAATGTCTTTTTCAATATAAAATATAGTATTGATTTGTCCAATGATGTTTTATAGTCGCTTACAATTATTCGAAGAGGTCTTTATCGAGACGAATTCCATCAGGTACACTTAAGGGTTTTTCGATGATTATCACCTGTCCATTACTTTAATGTAATATCGAAATTTTTCATTGCTTTACGAGGCGTTTAACAAGGTTCAGAATTAATTTCGCGTCTAGAAAAATTTGTCTTTTTGCGTTGTACGGTAAGTAGACAATCGGCTATTGTTTTGAATCTTCAAAATTCACTAGTTTCAAAATGATTGGAAGTTTTGCGTATTTCGAGTTTCGGAAACACAATTTTAACGTTCGAAAAATACTCTCAACAACAATATATCCGTGGAAAGTTGGGCGCAAATCCGCAGTGACGTCAGCGGGTCCAATCCCGCTAATGGCGGCTTAAACTTCGCTTATTTCTACCCGCGAGTTACCGACGCTCGCCAAAATGGATAATACCGGCTTGTACACATTTGTTTTTACACAGATATTTTTATGACCACGACTTGGGTGTATTAGCTGGTGAATCGTGCGAGTGTACTTCACTCCTCTGCCTACTACTTCGGAGATTGCAGACGTGAAGTTACGTTAGGTTTTGTATGCAGTTACAAGGTGTTACGTTTTCAGTTTCATGCGTTGACGAACGTGAATAGATGAGGAAATTTAGATGTTTTCATGTAAAGCTGAAGTGATGCTGTGAATTGAAAAAGTTTTGCTTACAGAAATTTTTGGATATTCCCAAAATGATCAGATACTGTGGTGACTGGCTAACGAGTATATATATATATATATATATACACACATATATATATATATATATATAGAAACATACATATGTATATACTTATTTTTATATTTTACATTATTGTACTATATACATATTAAACACATGTTAAATACTGATCATTTTACCCTCGAACACAGAACAAATACTCATGTCGAAAAATATTTCTTCAGAGTGGGCATCGAAGCCACAACTTGGGGTGCAACAGACAGGTCACTATTGATCCAACAGGTCAGTCAGTGTTAATACTAACATTTGTTATGATACGAGGCAGTAAACTAGAGCATGGTCAGTTCTCAAAGCGTTTCCTATTAAAATAAATGAAAAACTGTGACCGCAACGGTCACCCAAGCAACATCGCACTGCGCCGCTGCCCAACGGAGGATTTTAAAGTGATCTGCACCTGAGTGTGTGGTACGAGGACGTTAATCAACTATAAGTAGTACATTAAAACGTGAAATATTTCAAATGACAATTAATCAGTAATAATAGAGGGTAATAAAAAGAAAACCGGACGAACAGACGGTCCGGCGCGCACCCGGACGAGTCCGCGACCAGTTCCCGATGTGTATTTACAGCGGCAGTTAACGTGAAATACAGACGGACATCGCCGGCTTTATTAGTAAACGTGTTTCTTGAGATAATAAAATGTAGGTAACAATTACGAATTATTACACACATTATAGTCGCGATTATTTGTGTGTATGTGTGCGTAATTCGATATGTAAAATGTAGTTAATTCTTCTTTATAGTCTAGTTATGTCCACGCCTCCGCAGAACTCTAGACGTCTTGATTTCGCCAGATTCAGCGTCCCTAATTTTATTTTACCTTTAAGACTTGCGATTTGCATATCTTATTTTAAATCGACTTTAGGTATGTATGGATATAACCAAGTTCCTGTGCCAATCCGCTTGGACCAGCGTGGTGAAGAATGCTCCAAGCACACCATTGTTGTTGCAGAGTTTTATGATTAGCAGTTGGGTGTAAAAAGTTTCTCAGCCAGACGTGTATTGAAATTAACGTAATTCAAACAAAATTTAGAGATCTTGCCCTATTATAAACTAAATAAAATGACTGAACAACAAATTAAATAAATACCACATTAACATTTGAAAGTGATCATAATTGCATGTATTTCAAACATCGTAATGAGAAATGTATCCTGTTATTTATCTGGGATTAAAGTAACAGAACTCCCCAGCAGGGCCAGGCGGTCAGCCGGTGGCAGGCGGTCAGTTCGAGTCTTATCGCGTGCCCCCAGGCCCGGCTGATTAGCTAAGCTCAACTGCCTCTGGTAGATAGCCAGCTAAGCCACGCCACGTAGGGAAATGAAGATACGCAAAAACTTGGTCCTTCGAGCCGGACTCGGATTAAACGGCAGGTAATGTACGGGAAAAGGGTTCAGCTCGTATTGAGAGTTATGAGCGGCGGTGGCGTTCGGCGAGCCCGATACAGACTTTAACGAATTTCTTAGTCAAAAAGGGCGCGCATTTTACATAGAAGTAATTATTATATTAAATAATAAAAAAGTCTCTTACAACGTTTTGCTCCGTGACGGGAATATCGTAATGGATGCCATTAAGCGGAGTTTAGCGCTGCTAGCAACAGCATAATGGGAATTCGGGTTTGATATGTTATTATATGGAAATGTCAGAGTGCGGGCCAGCTGACCGATAGCCCAGGGATGTAAATATTGCACTATCGGCAGCGCGCAGCCGTCCGCGGCGTATGCAAATTCCTTGTTTATTAAAATTTTATAAATACGGCCCTGTCCCCGATGCGTAGGGCTGCCAACCGTATCTATTACATATCAATATAACATATTAGGCTTACTGCTCCATAGCCTGTCCCAAGCAAAAATATTTAAAACCAGAAAATTTTTCGAAATATTATGTTCTCTAACAGAAATTCATACAACGATGCAGTAATACGAGAAGAACAAGACATCTGCTAATATGAATGAATTGTAGTAGATAAGACAACATCAGAAAAAAAATTTAGATTTGACTTTTTTTTAAGTTGTTACCGTCAAATTCATGTAACTTAAATTTTCCCTTTCAAATTTTCGCTTCAACCAAAATAAAATTGGTAGAAAACTGCACTGCGGAATTTATTTACATGCGTTTACTGGCAACCCTAAGGGCTCGCTATCAACGATTGGCAGAGGATAATTATACCATTTGTCAAATTTGAAGACATCGGCCATATTTTTTGCCTAGAAGCGATTCGGCTAATAATGGCCGCCGGCATTATAATTAAGTGGCGAGCTGTTTGACTGATTGTGTGACATTAAATTTGTGTGATTCCCAGCTATTTTAGAGTCGGAGGTGAACTTAAATGAGAAAACGGCCGATCGAGCGACCAATCAAGATAAAAACATGTCGTAATCAAATGGAATGGTGGAATTAAATGCTGTTTCTAACGTGAAACGTTAAACCAGCGGGAATGTGAGAAGAGAGCGTTGGATGTAGAAGAATCATGGCAGGTCGGTAAGGATCGAAAAATTTGACACTCGCATCACTCTGCCTACGCCGTAGGGGAACTGCTATGATGTTATAAAATAATAACGATTTATTCAATTACTTGCAATAAATTTTGGTTGTAAGAAATATCCATAAATTCAATCAGCCATGTCGGGCTTTTATAAATGACTTCTGTAGACAGCAGATGCAGCGTAGGTCCACGCGAGCCTTATTGGATTACAACGGAACGTCCACGCGGCCATTTTGTTTTCAGAAGAAAAACCGTGAAAACACATCCGGCGGAAAACACTTTCAGAGTTAGCCCGGCTGCGAGCGGAGTCGAGCACAATCTAGATATATGGGCGAGTTAAGATGTGCATCTAAATAGCCTCTGCCGCCCTGGTACCTAACTTTAGATTACTTGCACCAAGTTTACCGACTTTCCCGGGGAAAACGGTAAGTTCCCTCGGAAAAATTCCCGTGTAACTTTCCATTCAGTGGGGGCTCGAATTTACTGCCCCAACTTGGAATGTTTCGCCCATGCAGAAATTACATAGCGATCATGCAAATATACTCTTATTCGACTCCGGTAGCGCCAAACAATTGAGTATACGAATGAATAACAAACAAGGAAATGTTCGCGAACGGAACTCACTTTTGGGCGGTTTTCGAGAGCAATTATTCCGAACAGATACAGCCAAAATGTTTTGGAAAAACGATTTCGCACAACTGATATAATTTTCTGTCGCATTTAAAATTTTCATTTGCCTGCTTTCCTAATTCCCAATTTCAGCAACTGGATTATAAAATTACAATGCAAATAAAAACAAATAAGATTTCACCTAAAACCCCATAGAATATTATCTGTTTAACTCACCCCCGTTCAAGAACCCATCACTCGCAGCACCAGGGCACCGCAACCCGTAGGGTGCATTTCGTCATTAAACATGCATCGATATAAACACTTCAGAGTGTTTGACTATTAGGGAGCCATCTCTGTAGCGTGGTGCGGAATCGCAATGAAAATTGAGTTGATTATAAACTACTTACACTCATAACAATATTATGAAGAAGAATTTAATTCCGTCTGTTTTTCCATTTTTATATTAACTGAACTTTGAAAAGGTAAATTTGCCATTCTTGAAAATTTTCGCTTCGAAATTGTGACCAGCGGTACCAGGATAACATAAGTTGAAGGAATCATTCCATCATTAAACATTCATTGAAAACACTTGGCGCGTCCGCCTATTACGACGGATCCCGATGGACGTCGGCATCGGACCATACATTATTGAGAAGGTACCCGATTGTAAGGTAAGGAAATTATGTCCGGGACAGTTTGTTTCCATTCCTTTAAAAGTACCCTGGAAATAACGGGTTCTTTGAGTCCGAAAAGTTATTTGAGGGATTTGAATGGAGTATATTTCAAGCGTTTGTGATCTTCGCTTAAAGATTTGCAGATGTGATTGGTCCAGAAAGCCCAGTCCGTTAATCAAGATAAATTTTTATTACATAAAAAATAAGCAATGTTCTTAAGTTATTCACTGCACTTCATACGCGTCAGTGACTCGCATTATGCGCGAGTGAAGAGGTCTGCTGGCTCGTGTATTGTTGAAATATGTACATAAAATATAACAAACATTAAATTTATATTCATGCAATAATCATAATGAGCTCCCTCAATAAACAGGAAAACATAAATTTACACTATTATGCAAGGAAAAGCTTTGAAATACATATAAATTCCTCCGTAGGAACGTATTAATGCTTGGAAATGTCATGAGGCAAGTGATATTTGTGTGATTGGAATGACATTAACATGAGTATGTTGTGGGGAAACCGCGTTTAAAATTAACTTTAAGCTTATGAATGTTGATAATTTAGGAAATTTCACTTGTAAATATATCGTAGCGCAAGTGCTGAATAATCTTGATACTATAAATACAGCGAATAAAGCAGTATGCGAAGAAAACAATACATCTCATAGAGAGCCGACTTCATCCATTTAAGCTGGCGCAGATGTCGCAAGAATAGGTGCTTTCGCCCTTTTTAATATACCCTAGATTTGCAATAACACCTCTGATGCGGGGCTCGTGAATATACGGGCTTCTTTGCAATAACCGTGGCATCCGAATACATTAATCAAAGAGGTAGCGGGATTTTTCGGTAGAGGATATTACGTATCTAACTTATGGTCGCCTGGTACCTAATATCGCACTTGGATTGTGGATTATGTTTTCTTTCTCTCCGCACGTCCGCGATCCACCATATTTATGTTACTCTAGTAATCCACCAGTTCATGTAGCCTCGATATTAAATTTATTATCTGGTCTCGTACCAGCGTATTATGAAAAAAGCTTAAAGGACACCAATCGCATATTTACAACCGGCTGTTTTTCTATAGGGGATCTTTAATTTCTGCAAGGTGAACAAAAACTATGCACTTGCATTTTTAACACAAATGTACCGTTTCTTTGTGTGGAAAATGTATTTTATCACCTCTTTTACGGCTTTGAATATATTTCGTTCAAAAGTAAAGTATGGAAACAAAATGATTTCTGGAACTCAATAACAGGATAGCAAATGAGAAACGACCGCAGTACATTTTTCACTCCAAACCCTTGAATACCTCGAAAATTTCTACCCGGACCCCTCATCCTGAAACCTGAGAGGCCCCTGTCCACTCCCGGAGATATCTTATCTTAACGACCCTCCTCCCGCTGTCCGTTGACCCCTCGATACTCCGAGCAGATATGAAATGGGCAATTTTGGTCAACTCCGCTAACTACACTACCTAAACGACAGTTTGTTGTTCGCCGTAAGTAATAGTACTGTGTACAAGTCGCGTTTAATCTTGATATTTGGTGTCCGTTACCATCGGAGGCCGCTCCACGTACAGACATAACGCCTTTTACTGTAATAGCGTTGCCCAAGTTTGTTAGCCGACCGGGACCGAAGCTGTTTATCTCAATTCATAACTAGCAGTTCACGCAAATATCACTATATATAACATTAGTTCCTTAATTTAGATTATGTTACGACTTTGCAAGGTCAAGGGCTGTGCGTGTTTTATTGGCTGTCATAAAACAGGACCATACAGCTGTAATGAAGACGAGGCTTGAATCTCACGTCCTTAGAGAATTAGAGTACGTCTTGATGGAGAGGTAGGCAGAGATGATGATATTATCTCATTGTTGTTCAAATATAATTCAAGGGACTAAGAAAATTAATATTTATTTACACTTAAACAATGTCAATATCCCTCAAATTTGTGTTGATGACTACGATAATTGGCATTAAGTCCGCCCTTTGTTAATAACAATAAAGAAATAAATAAATACTTAGTTACTGTTAAATGTGTAGTTTATATGGCATTAGGCTCACCACCTATTCCATGGGACTTAAACGTAACTGGTGAAACGTGGGAGTACACTACACACCTCTGCCTATCCCTTCGGGGATTACAGGCGTGATGTTACGTGTAGTTTACGTCGCAGAAGTCTAATCCCGGATATATCTGCTTAGACCTTTTTTCTATATAAATTGTTTGCTCCTTCGAGCCGGATTCGCGCCGATATTGTCAAAACAGCCAGAGTTTTACCGAAGTAATCTGCGACTTGCAAATAGATTATTTTCTGAAGCATTGTCAATATTTTCACAGCATAACCCTTTAATATCTAACGCCAACACGAGGATCCTATGCAAACGTAAGGAATACGATAACTCGATGCCGCCCCGGGATGCGAACCGGAGACCCTCGCAAACACTAGCCGCGATATCGAATGACAAGTATTAATTAACTAAGCCAACGAAAAGCGGAGCGCTTCGTTTCAACGCAGCTGTAAAATGTTATTCGTGGATGTTTAAAATATGAATTTATTTCAAAGTACCTTAAACTGTCGGATTTTGTTAAAAATTGACGATGTGTAGGTAACCTACAATGTTCTGACCATTCCTTTAATTTGTTACATAAGTCATTCCTGTTGAAAAATCCGTGAATATTCTGCCAAGCTGTTATTGAATTTGGAAATCGCGTCATCAATCTCAAAGGCATCCCATTTAAAATACACTGCAAATTCAAATTTCTCTCTCGCTTCCCAAGATGGACTTGGCGAGTTTTCCGTCCCTGTCTAATTCGCACTGCAACTCTTGCTATTTCACCTACACACTCTATTTCCGGCAGTACCGAATATCCTGTCCGACCGTTCGCGGAGGCATTAAACGTCGCGGACTTAAAAAGTGGGAGGAATATCTGGCTCTGGGATAAACGGAAATGATTCCTGTCGTCCCACGATGGATGTTCCCGGTCGGCATGTCGAAGATTTCGTTCTTGTTATGAATAAAACTCACGGAACAAAAACTATACTCTGACGTATGCAGTTGGCGAAATGTACCGACTCCGCACCGAACAACTTCGTGCAAAGAGAAGCGAGCGATATTTTAAACTTCGCCCAAATAACTTTGTTGTGACACGAGGCTTTTAAAATGGCATTTATTTCAATTGAATTTCTTGGTAGATGTGCAATTTCGAAGTTTCCTTAAATAAAAGACGTTTTGGCACGTACGGCAGCGACAAAATGATTAAACGTCGTCAAATTGTAGTAATATTTTTTTCAAAAAAACTCCTATTTTATAAAGTTATAGAAATACAATTAATAATATGTCGCTTAATTTCAAAAACTAATTTCTCTGTTGACGATACATATGCACGACCGTTCATAAATAAGGAGCTACATATTGAAGGCGACGTTTAACCAACCAGTGTTTATTTCGTCGCGAAATAAAAAATCCTACAAGTTAATTCCTAGAAGATTCCCTTACAGCGTCGCCGCCTTCCAATATTAATAAATTCTCATTTCCAGGATTCGTATGCAATTTGCCGCCGACTCCTCCAAGTAAAACTTACGACTTTCCCTTACCCTAAATAAAGCAAGGGCAGAACAAGTTTTCCCAACGTTTTTAACGCGAAAACGAACAAAATTGAGCCATATTTTGGGGAGGGACCAGTTATTGGATTAACGGGTAGACGCGGGTAAATAAGTCCAGTAATTTTTAGAGGGTTTAAAGAGTTTTGTTTGGATAGAAATATGATTACCTACGAAAACTTTTGTTCTTCGAACGTCCCTTTATTAACATGACAAATACAGATAAGATCTTCACAAATTCACTAATAGCCTATAACAATGACGGGATGGATTTATCTGAGAAATCGAGCGGTAGCTCCATCGCTGGGAATAACAGCGTACATAGCAAAGGGTTCCGATCACTTTAGAATGAAATAAACATCAGGTCAACGGTTCTATTTCCCATCCGATCGGGCGGTTTGACGTGCCTCTATAATAATCGTAAAGTACCAGGCAGGCATAACACAAGAGACATCGTACTCGCATAAATAAAGTATAAATTCTTTCGGCGCGATGCTTCCATTCCGCTGCGGTGCCTCTCAAAGCGAACCCGATACGAACGTAACTCAACACCGCACGCCTAGGAATTCCGCGTTTCGCAATATCTCCTCTCTATGATGTCTTGGTGCTTCTATTAATATTATGTTAAGCTTGTCGCGAGGAATTATGTTCGTGTGCTTGAAGGAAGACGCAACAAAGTTATTATGGGAAACGTGGATGGCCGTATAATGTTTCCTTAACAAAGAATTTCGGCACAAACTTCCACGGTGGTCTTGTCTCTGGTTTTTGTTATCTATTCATAATGCTCTTATTTGAAATACACGTGTTACCGCTATTTATAAAGAGATATCCAAATGATTGTTACGAGAGTAAAAACCGAAGTATAGATTTTACTGTAGGTATTTTTGCATCAAGATAAATAGAACTGCTTACAGTACTATCAGAAATAAAAGCTTAAACATTTATATAGAGAATGACACATGAAATGCTAATTATGTAGATTTTTATGCTTTGAATTTTCTTTAACATTGTATATACGTAAGGAAATACTTTACCCACAAATTTCATAAGTCAGCACATGAGCCAAGCTGTCTTTTGCACTTAAATTTTGATCATAATGATTTTAGTACAAATGAAGTATTGTTTGTCACAAATATATTTGACAGAAATGTAGGTACAAGTCCTGGACGATCAGAACGCCTGAACGAGGATCTAAAAACAATAGAAGAAGAGAAACGCCGCGGGGATTCTGTCGCGGGATTACCGCAGCCTTATAATTATTTTTAGCCCCCTGAAAGGGCTTAAAGTCGCTGGTGGGATTTGTTCTCGGCGACGTTATTCAATATTATTTCCTGGGAAAATTCCGGGGGAGACACGTAACGGCAGGTAACGCATTACGGGAGATTTAGCGCCTCACGATCTTATGGATGGATGATTCAGGAGATTATACGAGACGAAACTAATAATCGTGCGTTCCATGTGTACTTGATTAATAGATGTGTGCAGAGAGCCTTGTTGGTGCGACCGCTCCACCATGCGCGGCTTTCGGTTAGACCTTTAAAGTCAGATCTTGCACTCCTATTAGCGTACTAAGCACTTGTATCTGGGAAGACAACGTTAATACAAATCGAACATTTTCACCTTTTACTTAATTACTTTTTTATTTAAATTCGACATGGAGACGAGAAATTGTCAGTCGTCTGTGCTTTTTTCTATCGTCGCTTTCTTAGTCGTTACAAAATGCACGATGTTTACATGGGTACGGTTCTACGCTATGGTTATTGCAGTCACCTGTCGCTCCGCAATGAATCGTCAATAGAAGTCGCTGAATATGTTTGGCGATCTAAAATAACAAAAACAGCCAGCAGCCTGTTCGGGTCGTCGAAATTCAAATTCAACGGTACTAGATTGTACTATTTTAAAATTCATACCGTTTACAGTCACAGACATTCGGATTGTTACCAATATTGCATGCGCCGCGCTGAATTTAAATGCGACCACGCTCGACGATTTCCAACTAGCGAGATCGCTGCTCTCCTTTTTTGGGCTGTTATAGTCGAGCAATTCCGAATTAGCGTTCGGGTGTTCGTTTCAATCAGCGCTGCCGCGTCGTGCCGCTACATGACTTCGACCTATGTAATCGCTAATCGAACGTCCATATTCGTATCTGGACTCGCGGCCGAGGATGCCGGCGCGCGACATTGAATTCATTTGATTCGAAAATTCTAATTGCAACGCGGCGAACAGTGCGCCGCCGTGCGGTTTCCATTGGAACGCGCAGGTGGCGCTGTCACCGCGCACCGCTCCATTTCCCGCGCCGTAATCGAATGAATATTGCAAACAGCACGCTGACAGCTATGCACTCGCGGCTCGTATGTGGGTCGAATGCGCTTTTTGATGCCAATTTGAAGTATTGTCTACGTCCGACCGCGCTTCCACCGCGCTGCGCCACCCATCGCAGCTCAACAATTTCGGGGGCGTCGAAATTCCAACATGAAATACGATTTGGGTCGCTCAATAACGGATTTGAGATTTTCGAGTTAATATTGACACGTACCGAGCTACGCCGGTACCGCTTCGCGGGGGCTCCGTAATGAAAGCACTTAGCGCTAAGCGAAGCAATTATAAGTAATTTGAAACGCCGTAATGGGCGTGGACGGGGATGTGCAAAAACGCGGGAAACGGAACACGCTAAAAGCTCTCTAATTCGATTGTCGACGGTCGCTTACTTTTTAAACTTCGAACTCTGGACATCCCCGGAAATAGAAGGGATTTCGGATTTTTAACGAACGGTGCATTTTTTTCGGATTCAAAATAAATCCACGAAGGACGCTTCGGGGAGAAGCGAAAGCTTTTCATGCTTTTCAGTGGCGGCAATTAAAACTTGTTCGTAAAAAATTCGTGGAATTCATAGCTATAAAGTAGACGGGATTCGGGACGCGGGAATGAAACAGAGGCGGCGGGCTCAGCGGAGTTTGAGCGTCACCTGAACCGAAGTGCGCGAGCGGAGCGCCTTCGAAGCCGGTGATTTATGGACGCGAATCCGGACCGGTAATGAAATTGCACCCCGCGCCCCCTCGCCAGAAAGCCATTCTAGAAATTACTACGCAACACGGAGTCTTGCACTCGCGACACTCCAAGCTCCCTATCCACCGTCTTATGCTAATGTTTATTTTTAACATCATCAATCACAATGATAAAACGTGGAGCGAGTATTGAGGCGTCGAACGGGACCAGTTTAATTGCGCTCTCCGTGGAAGAGGTGCCTTTTCGAACACTCATTGTCTACGCAATGAAAAATTTATTGCTTTCACTGGAAAATTTTAATTGAACACGAGGGGGCTGGGCGCTTACAATTGTCTCGCCGCCGTTGACGCTTTGTTATAATTATGTTTTTTAAAATTCGCAACATTCAACTTTCGAATTAAGGTGCGAGTTGGAATATTCATCGCGAAATTCAATATAACATCCGTCGAATCTCGAAACGCGTGGATATGTTCAATATTTAATAACTTACGATTCTATGAACCGACGAAGAAGAATCACCGACAAAAATAGATTGATGAAGTGCGAATTCGCACACGACACAGCCAATCACGCATCATCTCTCCCATCAGTCATTTATATGGGAAGCTACACCCGTGTCATTATGCGTTTAGGAACATAAAAAGGGAATAACAAATGAACTCTCAGGTGTAGAGTACCTGCCTTAGTGCTTATTAATGTTGCAACAGTTCACAATGACTATGTTTGGTTTAAATCGAAAGTTCATTCGCGTGAGTGTTTAGTGGCGCAGATTGGACATTTACCAAAAAATATACGTACTTTTTTATTTTTATTACTCTATAATTTCCTAGATTTTCTGTAATTGATATTTGTATTGTTATTTTACTAATAGAATTTACAGATTAAAAAATCGGTATAAATCTGTCTCTTTGTGTCATTCGTGTTAAAATTGCTGAATCACTTTTATTAAATTTTTCTATGGCCGTTAGTTGATCTTCGGAAAGCACGTCGGCTGTTTAAAATCTTTGGAAGGATGTGTGGAATGGAAGTTTTTATGGTCTAATTTAATGAATGAAGTAGCGGGGAACCACAGGTGGATTGTAGCAACTTTCCCTCTCACAGCTAGTTCTGTTCTGAATTCCCTGCAATAACTGCTTTAGAATAGACCAGACATTTTTCGATACATTCAAGATCACATTCGTCCTCAATGGTAACAATAACTTACAGTACTCACCGTTAAGTGCTGGAACAGCCACGCCCTGAGGATGTTGGTGGCCACCTTCGGGAAGATGCCCCGCTTTTTCTGGTTCTTCTTGCCATTCGTGTCATCATCCTCCTCGCCCGTGCCCTCCCCAGAGCCGATACTCGCGTTGCTGGCGTCACCTGGAACGAAGAAAATTATGTTTGTATCCACGTGCCCGTTGTACGGAAATTGGCCCACCCACTCTTCCATTATAGGACTGTAACGTTACAAGTAAATCGCGATTGTATGCTTTACTCCTCTGCCTACCTCTTCGGAGAAATACAGGCGCGATACATTTTTTCTATTGTTATATATTTGCTATTAATATGTTGCAAATATATCGCCATATATTATTGGACATACGTCATCACAAGTTATACCTCTGTGTATATACATACATACATATTTATGTATGAGATACAAACAATATTCACTTTTATCAGCATTTTTGGTATTTCTTTTTAAACAGGATTCTACTGAATACAAGGCAAAAAATAAGAGAAGCTTTAATAGACGAGCGTATAGGTTACTTCAAATTTCGTCAAGACCACAGCCGATAGAGATCCTCAGTTACTGTCTAGCCCTACGCGAAACACGCATTACTTGTATGGTTAAGAATTACAAATCGTCACATCAGTTCTAGCGTTACATATTGTTGGTGTTTATACCGTATACACTTTCTTATTTTCCTTTATAATTAACGTAACGTAACATCACGCCTGTTATCCCCGAAGCGGTAGGCAGAGGAGTGTAGAACACTCCCACGTTTCACCAGTTACGT
>DWJK01002675.1:0-14213 GCA_018248815.1 Croniades pieria auraria
GTGCAGAGTCTGCTAACTCGCACTTGGCCAGCGTGGCAGACTATTGCCTTAACCCTCTCAATATGAGAAGAGACCCATGTTCCAACAGTGGAATGATAAAAGAGTGGATAATTATTATCGTAATCAATTACCTGTAATTATTATATTTTTTTGTTTTTAATTTACGCGGTGTTCAATAAAAATATTTTTGTATTGTATTGTATTGTATTGTATTATTATAATACGAATTCAACATAAATGTTTATCTAGGCCATACAAGATATATTCAGGCCTAGATTTATACAGCCTCAGAAAAGATAACCCCACTCCTGCTCGTTTCACAAACTTACGAATACCACCCTCGACAAAGCAATCACTGTCACATACCACTAGATCAATGTACCAGCCAATTGTGTAAAGTAATACTGATCGCAGAAATATAAATGGATCCTTTCTGTTTTGTTTACATTTCGTCAGTTCGTTAATTACAAAACTATTATATAAATATGTCAAATACTAACAGACTTAATGAGTTCAAGTTTCAAGGTCTAAGATTCCCGAGTGGTCCGAACTTAGGCATGTGGTACTGGGACGGCGCGGCGGCGGTCAAAATCTATTCGTTGTTTGACTTAAGTTTTGATAAATTTCAGCTGTGGATTTTCTAACTTAAGCACAGCTTCGTCAGATCTTGTATTATCTATAGTCAAGATGGTTTATTATTGTGTTATCACGCCAGGTGTTTTAGGGGGTAGGTGGAGAGCACTGTGTACGAATTATCTCCATCTATTTCTTTATATATACCCTATGCATAGTGACGTGACATAACAGTAATTATAGATATGTTTTTTGACTAAGATTTTCTTCTAGAAAATTCTAGTAGTGGCTCGGAATCTGAATGGCAACAGACTCACCACATATTCCATAGGACATAAAACGTAACTGGTGAAACGTGGAAGTGTACCACACTCCTTTATCCCTTCAAGGATTCAAACCCTAGACTCCGGAGGTGAGGAACCGAAATGAAAACCTCAAGTATTTAACAGCGTTACGTTTATTATTAAATCTACAAAGTCTTGCATAATTAGAAATACACTTATTCAAAAGCGCCTCCCAAAGTTCTATATACAATTGGGTATCATATTCCGAGACCCAATTCTCACAGTAACTCGATACACGTTCATAGAGCTCTCATGCCGACGTACACACGGACAGAGCAAACATGTATTGTATTGATTAGCCATAGAAATGTTTTTGGTGTTGTGAAACAGATTGTGTTAACCTCTTTGCTTTATTTGTTATAAATGTAAGATATAATACTGACAAACTCTCGACATTCTAATTTATAGATTAAAAATCAAAAATGTAACATCTCACTTGTATTCCCCGAAGAGGTAGGCAGAGGAGTATAGTACGCTTCCAATTTTAACCAGTTACGTTTACGTCCCATCAAATAGGTGGCGAGCCTATTGCCATAAACCGGGCACAGATCCAGATTCCGAGTCACTACTAGAAATTATAAATTAGAAAAATCCAATAGTACCCGACTCGAGATTTGAACCCAGGACCCTCCGATTAGCAGTCGGTAGTGGATTAAAAATTATTTACCGCAATCAAATGTTGCTAGTACGTATTGTAAATTTGCACCCTACAAGTTATTTAGGTGAATAAGAAGCCTATACACTTGTATGACACATTTTAGTATCACGAGTTCAATGCAAAAAAGATCAGTTTTGTTGAAGCTAAATAAATACAATAATTCTTGTTTCATCTCCACACAGTCATCTGTTTCAAATGTAGGTGAAACATGTGTTCTGGTAACCAGATGGCCGGTAAACTATGATATGTATATAAATCTATATATAAGTACGCCCAGATACAACGAATACTTGTTCATCACACAAATATTTATAATAGGAATCGAACCCACGACCCTCAGCTCAGCAGTCAGGTTTACTAATCACTGGTCCCAAAAGCGAACCAAACGTGTTCAATTATGTTGGATTGTGAATACGGTATGATTGTTTTTCCTAAACATTTTTGTGGGGTCGCATAAAACAATGGCTTTAGAGCTTAAAGCTGTCAAGTTCAAAAGACAACTTAACCCTATGTACATCTGGCGTGGATTAATTCCGGTGATTGGGAATTACTTCGAATGTGGGAATTTCTTTTGAAAAGAGAAATGTTTTATAGAAAGTTGAGTGGTTAAATTTCTATGAAATATTTTGTTTTATCTGTTAGAATACGTTTAAGAATATTGATAGATAGATAGATTGCCTGATGTTTTAGATTTCAGCTTCCCATTCGGAGGCCTTGGCTTCAAATCCTGGCGGGTAACTGTTATTACACTGGAAGAAACACCGCGAGAAAACCTGCACACTTTAGAGTCCTTCTGCACACTTTACAGAGTGTGAAGTTTGTTAATCTGCACTTGACCAGCGTGGTTGACTGAAGTCTTTACTCTTCTTATTGAGGAGGTCCATTTAAGTAGGTCTGTATGCAATGCTTAACCCCCGCCTACACAAGCATAATTCCAAGTTTCAACCGTATATTTATTTATTTGGTACTAAAAGAAAGAAAGAAGAAAAACACTAATTTTTAAGGATAAAAAAAGAAAGGAGAACCATTGAAAAAAAGACAGAAAAAGGAAGAACCATTAATTTTTTAGTAGAAAAACGTAAGAAAGCAGGAGACGCATTATTTTTGTAAATATGCAAGAGAGATCATTACCTTAACTTGGTCAGAACCAAAACGGCTGGTTTCGTGTTGCTGCGGAAGGTGGCCCTTGCGCCCAGAGTTGCTGGGTCCGACCAGTGTGATGTAACATCTTCTCTCGTGTCCAGGCTGCGGGCAAAAAATAAGTCAAATTAGTAGTGCACTGATTATGTTATTTTTCTGCTTTCGGGAACAAAATTTTATGATTTTCTTATATGCACAATCTCCTTGTCAACATTGTATCTAGGTAGTCACGGCAGGTCCCTTACAGGATAGGCACAGAACATAATTAAAGTGGACTATAGTAAAAATGATAAGCAATATGGGGATGATATACTAATAACGAAACCCATTTTAATTACGTCTGTATTCCGTGTTATGTCTGTTCTTTCCCTAAAACTGTTAATAAAAAGCAACCCCAGATATACGTAACAAAAAAAATATAACATCACGCCTGTAATGCCCGAAGGGGTAGGGAAAGGAGTGTGGTACACTCCCACGTTTCTCTAGTTATGTTTACGTCCCATGAAATAGGTAGTGAGCCTATTGCTATACACCGGGCACAGATCCAAAATCCGAGTCACTAAATTTTGAATTAGAAAAATCCTATAGAACCCGACCTGGAATTTGAACCCAGGACCTCCTGACCGACAGTCGCGCTTGCAATCACTCGACCAACGAGGCAGTCAATATACCAGATATATGTAGTTTTGTGAAATGCAATCCATGTATGTTGTGCATTTTCTCTTTTATAGTCACCGAAACATTCAACGCGATTAACGAAGAACATGCAAAACACATTAGGGCTTGTGGAACCAATAGTGCAATTGGGGTCGGTGGGGTGGGTGGTGCTGGCGAAACGTTATTTATACGCTTGAATGTAATATTAATTTAGTACAACATTTGGATTAATATCTTGGGATAATTCACATTCGATATTTTGATTCCAAAGTAGGCAGAGTCTGTTCTATGATAACCCACCGGCTGATAAACTACATATATACAAGAAAACATAATTATATAGATATTTTCTTACACCTAGCACAGAACAAACATTTCTGCTTGCCCGACAAATATTTGCTTGGGTGGAATCCGAACCCACGACCCCCGGTCTCGGCATCTAGATTCACTAACCACTGAATTTACGAGCCAATCAATTGCGACAGTAATTAGATCCTGAAAGCAAGTTAATACTTTCAGGATGACATTATCATCAGCCTGTCGGAATCCACTGCCTAATAAAGGCTACTGAGGTGTGTTTTGCCCATAATCCCCACGCTGGGCACGTTCAGGATAAAGTCAGCTGTTAATAAATAAATATTATCATTAAATGATACCGCGATAAGTTTTTGTTTCGTAATTTTAAAAACATCCGGTAAATTTATAATTAGACTTGTCAATGCCTCCAACAAACACGCATTTTGAGTTATATGTATAGCAGAAAAGTCTACAATATATTAAAAACCGTAACCAATTCGTTATTTCATTAATAACCGTAACAAAGATCCAATGAACAAGTATTGAACTAGAGTCACACTATAACTGGTTATCCTTCATCACACAGTGGCGCGTCAAGTGTTCCTTATGTGAAGGGAATAAGGCCCAAAATTGATTAAATCCTGTGTCGTTGTGAGATGACACATTCAGAAACGAAGACCGGTGTAGAATGTCAAATATACCGACGAGCGCATTTAGTATGTAAAGTTCATCGCATATTGGAACATAAGTGCATTTAAACACTTTTTTAATTACGGCCGTGTTTCCCGAAGGGCATTGTCATCCGTTATTTTATTAATAATACTGTCCTAAACGTCAAAATTTTGTGAAAAATTGTAGAATAATAATTAAATTATTGATAAAATTAATCTAAATTTCGAATTCCAATTAGGAAAGAAAGAAGAAAGAAAGAAAGAAGCTTTATTCGCATCATAGCAGCACATATTTTACAGAAATTAACACAAGTGTTATACGATGCAGTTTTATAGAGGTAATTACACAGTAATAACTAAAACAAACATCAGTTTCAGTTATGAATACGTAAAAATAGGTAAAAAATAAAAATACGTAAAAAATCATAAAAATATATCGCTTTAGTGTGCGCCGTTCCTTACACAAATGTACGACTGTAATCTCAACAATCTACTCATCCAGCGCTGCAGCGGCTGTCAGTTTTGAGACCGATTTAATTTCTTAATCACGTCTCTAAGTCACTCGTGATTATGAGATTGGAAGCCGAAAGAACTGAGGATCTCACATGTGGGGACGCTCGAAAAACAACAGATTTAACGGTACTATTTATCTATTAACCCTTAAAATGAGAGCAATAAGGTCTAGATTTGATATGTCTATTTGTTTTAATTTAGAGGTATTGATCCATTAAGAGAGATGATAAGTGATTTCTTCTCTCTTTTTTTTTCTTTCGTGTAAATGATATTTGAGTGTAACAAGAGCCGCGGATAGAGTGGAACCGTTATTTTGATTGGCTATTTAATGAAAATGACTTTGTTAGATAAAAAGAGTGACACTTTCAAGTAATTGTCAACTTATAATAGCTTCGATAATACTTGACATGGGTATCGTGTCCCATTATCAAAACACATTGTACCCATGGAATGATACATATATTTTTGATAATTATTATTAACATAAACATGTTTTGGTTTAGAATATAGTCTATCTCTCTCTCTCTATTCGCTAAATTAACTGCAGCCACAAACAAGCAGTTTGTGCAGCGCTGCCCAGTTCGAATGGCGAATGCATTTAGCCATTACCCGTTTCTATTCAGACCAGAGTAGGGCCATTGAGATGTTCATAATATATGAGATGTGCGTAATATTAATTGACCCATTTGTCATTGCACTGTTGGAATATGGGTCTCCTCTCATAATGAGAGGGTTAAGGCCATAGTCTGTCACGCTGGCTAAGTGCGGGTTGGCGGACTTCACACACCTTAGAATTTTTTTTTGTATGAGATGTACATAATGTATTAGATGTGCATATTACATAAATATTAGATATTTTTCTTCCTGTTCTTCATGTGATATGACGTATCCAATAGTAGAACTAAGAAAGGTTTGATGTTGGCATTCGTATGTAGTTATATGCATGATGACAAGTCGTTGATTCAGTGGTTAGGGATTATAATTGAGTTGGAGGTTATAGGTTCGATTTCGATCCAAAATAAATATCAGTTTGTTGAGCACAAGTATTTATTTGACCCATTAACATTCCACTGTTGGAATATGGGTCTCCTCCCATATTGACAGGGTTAAGGCCGTAGTTCGCCACGCTGGCCAAGTGCGGGTTGGCGGACTTCACACACCTTAGATTTTTTTTTTTTTTATAAATTCTAAGGTGTGCAGGTTTCCTCGCAACGTTTTCCTTAACTGTTAGTAAGTGATATTAAAATTTAAAACGCACTTTTGTAAAGAGGTGCGCGCCATAGATTTGAACCCAGAACTCCCGCAGTGAGAGGCTGAATTCTTAACCACTAGGCTATCACTGCTATATATATATATATTTAGAGATTTATGTATATAGTGTATAAGCTGTGTGGTGGAAACACCACAAGCTCGTCTCGAAGTCGCCGTCATCTCGCTTTGAAAACGCCCCAATACACGTAATATTACGTATACATACACATGTATATATTATCAAGCCTACTTCTCATAGGGCTAGGCAAAGATTGAGGATTTCCATCCGTTACGGTCCAGAGCCTAATTATTATTGTGCACATTTAAAAGTAAACTTCAGAAATTTAGTATTAGTCCAATTTGACTGCATTCTTATTCTATACAGAACCGAAACTTGCTTCAACACAAATGAATTTAATGTCAAACCGTGTGGTACCTATTTTATTATTCAAAGTTTACGAATAAAGCTACCGACACGCGACGCACTTTAAAAACACACAGGAAACTATAAAAACTTATGTTTAAGGTCGGCACAGACGGAGGTGTAATGTCAGCTGTAACAGACGGCGGTGGCGCCACCTAGGCGACAGTGACGCCACCTAGGCGACAGTGGCGCCACCTAAGCGATCATACTGACATTGGTTAACTGTGAATCTGTTACTACCCACACTAAAGGACGCTCAAGGTTTTTTTTATTTAGCCTAGCAAATAGGCAAAGGGGCCACCTGTTGTTAAGTGGTTTCAGTCGCCTATGGATATTTGCAAACACTTGAGGAGTGGCCCGTAGACATGGTGTTTCTTTAATAACAAGCATGACTACATGAAGCGGGTGCGTAGAATATACTTTCCATTATAGCATTCGACTGATCGCATATGTATGTAGCTTTAATATTCATCTCTTTTTGCATTGTCAAAATATGTGAACATATAGCTAGTCATATCAGGGTATCGCAAGATATATTACTGCGCAAGTAATAGCTGTAAATAAATAAATAAATAATTAATGTTGGTCATTTTAATGAGTCTTTGTTTTATGGAAAGGGAACAGGGAATATACATGCTGCGACTTGATGTTAACTAATAACAACAAAACTTCACATAATAATCAGACCATGGAAATATCAAAAACCGAAAAGCGATCAATGTAGAAGAGGCAGGTCAGGTTTGTAAGGACGGAGATATTTGTTAGTTAATGCGCTCTGACTACCTTGAAAGGACACTGGCGTGACGATATAATATGTATAAATAAGTGAAAGTACAAGGTAATCAATGTTAACATTGAATCAAGAATTTTATGGGACTTAACATCAGGTGGTCTGTTATTTGAACCAAATAATTTTATTTCTGTGACATAAAAATGTTCCAATGTCACTTCATTTATATGGGTCTTGTGGGTCATTTATTACCAGATACGCCCAGGGTTCATTCATTAATTTAAATAATTAACGTGCCCGTGGGAACTTATTTTCAGTACCGTTATTTTAATTTTATATTTAACAAGTTAGTTAAATTCGATACTTTACCTCTACAGGGCACGTAATCCTACGAGATTATGTTTAGCCTGTTTCCACTTTTATACGTCACGTCATTTGACGTCACGTCATCTTTTATTCGCACTTTTTTCTTCCTTTTAAACTTGTACTACTGTACTACACTTCGTATTTTTATTACTTATTGTATAAACATGAAAGTTGCATATCTAAGAAATTTGCATCCACTAGGAAGTAATATTAGCAAGGTCATTGTCAAAGGTAGAAAATCATCTGCGAATCGGTCATTAAAACAGTATGGTAAGGAAGACCGCCTCGTTGGTCGAGTGATTGCGAAGCGCGACTGATGATCTAGAGGTCCAGGGTTCGAATCCCTGGTGGTAGGGTGAATAAATACTCACGAAACATTTTACAGTGAAAGTAAGTAAATTGAAAAATATAACAAGTCAATCAGCTGATCATTAATAATATTTTTCGTTTAATTTTAGTTAATATTTGTAATAATACTTGACGTATAATGCAATGGAAACGCATATATCGAACGCGGTACTTACGACATCCCGTCGATTTGACTGAGGCGGTGTGTTTGATAGAGATTGGGGTATGACGGACTGACAGTTCCGGGATTATTCGGGACAGCTTTATCGAACAAGTATTACGGGGGATACGCTGACAACGCTGGATTTTTCATTCACACTGATCTGCGTATTATTTTACAGGCAAGATTTTGTGTTCACAAGGAGCTGATCTACGTACATCGTGGCCAATCTGAAATGTCAATTAACTTTACAGATTATTTAACCCTTCTCATCTTAGTACAATAACAGTAGCATGATACGGGTTGATGGTAATGATGTATATAGACGCATAGTCACGGACCTCGTTCAAAATTAGGTTTATACTTTCATTATAAATATATCATAATCATCATCATCATTGGTCTATTTCAGCCCACTGCTGGACATAGGCCTATTACATAAATAATTAAATATATACCTTCGTTTCTTTCTATATCTGTTTTAAATTTAGTGCATAGGTTTCTTTAGAGATTTTGAAACGCCATTTATAACCAGTGGGGAATAGAGTCGGAGGGGAGAAAGTAGTACAGGGGAGGAAGGAGAGTTGGGAGAATAAGAATTGTCATAAACGATTTCATTATAAGCTTCGAGTGAAACATGTTTGGATCGCTTCAAAGAAGTATTCATTATTTCTCTATTCGTGGAAATCTAAAGGTAGAAGATAGAGTTTGGTTTCATATATTTACGTATCATAGACAAATTTTAAGCAAATTTTATTCTGCTTCTTTGTTTCATTTATTATTAGTATTCTAGATATAAGAAGTTAAATTTCAAAATAAAAACGGGTAAAATGTATCAAATATTTTATGTTCGCTTAATAACACGTAACTACACGCCTGTAATCCCTGAAGGGGTAGGCAGAGAAACGTAGTACACTCCCGCGTTCTACTAGTCACGTATACTTCCCGCAATGGTATGGATGGCCTATTGCCACCAGGCATAGATCAAGACTCCGAGCACATGCAAGAAATTTCTACTAGAAAAACGAAGTTACAGAAATCCAATAGAACCCAATTCGAACCCAGGCCCTTTCGATCAGCAGTCGCCATTGCACGCTCTCGACCATAATATAATATACTAAAAATTAATAAATTATGGTTTTAATAAAGTATGAAACAAAATAATTTTGTGTATTTAATTGTGTTGAACATGCGTTGTTTTGGACGACAATATACAAAATATAGAAATTATAAAAAAATATCGATCCATATACAATGTGAATGTCCACGGACGAAATGAACTTGACACGGAAGAAACTCGAACGTATTAGCAAATGAATGCGATGAAATCTACAGTCCAATTCAGCGACGAATCGGATCTCTAAGCTCGTAGAACTTAAATATAGATGGATATTGGAAATTCATCTCGCTTGAAACTGTTGACTAACTTGAATTTGGTGCTTTTAGTAGTGATGTCTATAATTCAGTTTGTTTGTGTCGATGATATGTTTCATCGACATTTTACAGAGTACCCACGCAAAAATAAAGAAATAATGACCGTCTGAAACTGAAAATATGTGACAATAATTATTATACACTGCCGCAATCCACTGCTGGACATATCATCTTCACTAACGGTCACCATCGCGCCCTGTTCTTGGCTCGCTGTACGCATCTTTTATCTGTAGCCTTTACAAAATCCTCTTTTCATCCAGTTGAATGACATCCTTCACTACGTTTGCTGGGAAAAGTGCAAGCAGTGTCCTGCGATTCCCAACCTGCATACCCAAAGTGGAGATTCTGGGCAAAAACCCTTAGGAACGTGTATTGCGACGTAAAATTTGAAATCTGAGGAAAATTTACAATGACCCGTTTGTGGTATTAATTCTAATGCCAATAAATTAATGCAAAGCAAATGCAAAATTACGGTTCAAAACAAAGAAAGGGTGTGTAAAAGTGAATGAGGCAAAGAAACAGTTACTTTCCACAGTTATTAAAACTTGTTCCCTTGAGCCAGGTTTTAAGTGGCGTAAAAAATCATATTTTTAATTATATCCCTCAGCTGGAGGAGAACCCTCCCTTTAATACTTTTAGAACATAATTCTGGATGTAGATGGGGGTTAATTCCAAGTTGACGGGTTAAAGGTTTGAGGGTTAATATTATATATTTGTGTGGCATTTTTAAATTACTTGCGTTAGCAACAACTAATTTAGAACTTACTGGTACTAAAATTATTACTAGAGGGATTCTTAATGTTGGAATTTAATAATAATCATGAACCAATTTTTCAAATTCAGATATGTTTAATGCGAAATAATATACGATAGCAGAAAAAATGAAAGAGATTTATTTATAAGGGGAGATGTTAATATCTGTCGAGCACGACGCGAGATAAACGGAACAATATGTAATTAGGGTCGTACGCTTAAATTAATACCAAGTCTTTCAAAATACTATTATTACACTGGTATATTTCTGGCAAATCTCTCTAATTTCAGAAATTTTCCCCTACACGAGATACAATAAACGTTAAAAATTACATGCCACGAATTTCACTTTGCTTTTTCCGTAGAACGAAAAGCCGAACACCGTTCTACTTACATAATGTCAGTAACATCGATATCGATGAATATAACCCATTGCCCATTCCTAAACAAAATCCAGCTGAAGCAGTTCCCATTGAACTGATAGCGGAGTCTTTGACCACAGACCGCGGAGGGTTAAATCATTCAAACATTTGATAGCTGCACTCCGTCTTTAGGTTCCGATTCAACGGGGTAGTTTAAACGAATATGGATAGTCTCGGTGTTGTGGATCTGACACGGTTAATGCTGGCAATAGACTATAGTATCGCTGAATTACTCAATTTAAAAAAAAAATCTCATTACAAAATGTGCTCGCTCGAGTCGGATCCCCTTTTTTACATCAAAATAGTATGTATCGAAACAATGTCTGTATGAGGTTATTATAACATGGTAAATACAGTAGTCCTCCACGCTGGCCAAGTGCGGGTTGGCGGACTTCGCACACCTTAGAAACATTTTTTTTTTTTTTTTAATTCTAAGGCATGCAGGTTTCCTCACGATGTTTTCCGTCACCGTTAGCAAGTGATATTTAAACTTAAAACGCCCTTTTGTAAAGAGGTGCGCGCCACGAATTTCAACCCAGCACCCCCGGAGTGAGAGGTCGAATTTCAAACCACTAGGCTATCACTGCTTCTGCAATTACTTACTTACTAATTTTATTTTATTTCTCTTCTCTCGTGTAGTTAAAAAACTGACTACTTTACTCTCTTATATGTATATACATACATACGCAGTCTTATGTGTGTTACGTTCGATACTTCATAAATAACGTTTGAAATAGCCGACTGTCTCCAAAACATATTTTATCATGTTTGTATATGAAGAGATGTGTAACATTGATTTAGTAAAAGGTGAAGCAGAAAACTTCCATGATATACGAGTATATCATTTATTAGAAGGTATTTCGGTTCTATTACCACTGGTGTATTCCATGTATGTAAGTTGTTTTAAGACTTTTTGTTAATTTAAATTATTAAAAAAATAAAATACATTTCTATATTGAAAACTATTTTTAATTAGAATATAATAATAGACCATAATTTTTTCTGCGCTTGCAAATTTAATCAATGTATGTATTCATTCATTTCTGAATAATTTCATAATGACCGACTAATAGCGCAATTTGCTAGTCAATCCTTGTTGAATATGAAAATTGTCGTAAACGTCAGAAATAAAAAAGACAGACACAAAACAGAAATAAAAATAATCCAAATGTATTTTAAGTTACGCTTCGTATACTTCGCTCCACAATAGAATTCATTTTTTTATTCTAAGCTAGGAGCTTAGATAAGCATAGAAAGGGAAATATCTTTACGATGAATCAGACATATAAGTAGTTTAATTCATAATTTAAAAAAAGAACAAAAAACGTTACTTCACGCCTGTAATCCCCGAAGGGGTAGGCAGAGGAAGTGTAGTACACTCCCACGTTTCACCAGTTACGTTTATGTCCCATGGAATAAGTGGTGAGCCTATTGCCATATATTATACCATACATTCAATTCTTTATTCTAAGCTAGGAGCTTAGATAAGCATACAAAGGGAAAGACCTTTACGATGAATTAGGCATATAAGTAATTTAATTCATAATTTAAATAGCTGCTTTGCCCAAAATTAAACCGATAACCATACGCTCCACAGACTGACATACTAACCGTCATACCAAATCATCTTATTTCTTGTTTCCACACTTGCTTTTCATCAGGCCAGGCTGTGGCCAAGTGCTTGCCTATAATAGATAAAAAAAGTCATTATGGGCCGTAGAATATCGTTTATCTTTATTCTTTCTCGTTCCAACAAGTCTCTAAAGTAATTTGACGACGCGTGTAAGATACGAGTGAAAATCTCAACGGTGAAATTGATGTGTTTTAATTAAAATTTCAGCACACCTTGGGGGTAGACGGTAAACATGAGGTCATGAGGTCGTCAACACGATCAACGATTAGTGTAGTGAATCAGCTGGAATTATTGATCGATGAGCTGTCAATGACGTGGTTAAATCGGATTCTTAAACTTTCAACGGTTGGATATATTTTGTCATTAGGTCTTATGGTTGTCAAATGAATTGGCTTTAGGATTTCAGGGCATTTTCAGTATTGACGTTCTACTGAACATCTCTCCATACCTACGAGAAGAAACCATTGATAACAGTGGGGTATGTGAAAGAAAATGGGTGGAAATCAATTTACGTTTAAGAAATTTAAGAATATATTCGACGTATTGTGATAGGTATCAACTGATATTTTTTATTTTTCATTTTTTTTTTCATTTAATTCCTACGGATAAGATTTTTAATTAATCGTATTTTTTCACTTTGTTTTTTTTTTATAATTGTATAGTCAACTTTCATAAAATAAAACCGTTATCTGTACAATACAATACAATATACTTTATTGCACACTGAACTCTGTATATGTAATAACAAACAATAAGAGAAAATAAAAATTGCACAAAAATATGTAAGGAAAAAGGAGTGTGCAATAGGCGGCCTTATCGCCCAAGTAGCGATTTCTTCCAGGCAACCTAATTCTATATTCTATATATATTCTGAACGTCGACTTGTTAAGGTCACTTTGACAGTTTGTTTCAAGAAACAAACTGTCAAAGTTTATGTTCAAGAAAATTTTACATATGAACTATCAAATGATCGTTTTTATTCCTTTCAAATGAACTGTAAATCCCCAAGTGCATGTTGTTATTAAAGCAAGCACTCACGCCAGCCGCTAAGATTCGCCCTGGGATCTGAGTGTCTGAACGACTTAAGACTTAGCGGTAAGTGCGAGTAGGCGGACACGTCTAGAAGTTAACTGGATTACGATTTAATGCTTTATACATTACTATTGTAAATATTTGATCATTTATATATATAGATTTTTATCATAACGCCAGACGCCTCATGGGGTAGTCAGCACCGAGGGACAAATATACACTCGCCTTACAGGCATGATGCTTTCTCTTTTCATACACACGTGCCAGTTCTGGAGAGTTCCGAGAGAAGTATTCGTTTATTAAATCGTATGTGGATTAGCACATAATTAATCAAAAATAATAATAATTCCCAACAATAAGAAATAATATAGGCTACCAATAAACATCTATACTAATAATAAAACTGTAACTGATCGCTGTCTGTACATTGCAAATATATTTAAAAATTCATAATGGGGTGCGTTTGTATACGCGAAAGGACCCAAAACAATGTTTTTTCATTCTGTCTGTATGTCTGTACGTTTGTGTACGCTAATCTCAGAAACGGCTTATCTGATTTAAATGCAGTTTTCAGGACTATATTGTGACGGGCTTCACTTAACATTTAGAGTTTTTCATTTAAATCGGTTAACAAATAAAAAAGTTATGTCCATTTATTTTTTCAAAACTTCCGAAATCTACGCGTAGGAAGTCGCGGGCACAGCTATGTATTTTTTACTGTATTTACTCTTGGTGATCATAGTGTGATGTTCTTAAAATAGTTTTTTTTATTGATTATTCTCTAATTAACGCGGGTGAAACCGCGGG
>DWJK01002676.1:0-14213 GCA_018248815.1 Croniades pieria auraria
TGTTACAAACTTAATATCATAACAGAACAAAACGTACAGAACAAAAAATTGTTAGTGTATATTTTTAATTCTCGTCTTGTTAGTAACAAAAAATATTTATTATACAGTTTTAAAGGTCGCGTCAAGTGAACATACTCGAACAAAAATACCTAGGTATACGATTAGTAAAACATACAGGCCTAATTCATAGCATTTGTAAGTAATATAAAATCAGCAAAAATATTTTAGCAGATTTTAGAAATCTAGTAAAAAATACAATGCATGGAGACAAAATTGTATTTAAAAACAAAAAGATTCCGACGCGGTCTACGGGAGTTCGTGAAAAAGGATCTCGGACAGGCGTGAACTAAAGTCGAAGCATCCCAAAAAATTACGATCAAATTAAAAGATAGAAATATGAAACGTCATCAGAGCCGGCACACAATATATGTACATACATACATACATATATGTATTTAAAGTTATTTTTAACGGCCGAGTGAAAGTGACGGCACAAAACGATATGGTGGGTCGGTAGCATGTCGTAACACGATTGGATACGATTCGGATGTTGTTGATTATGAGATGACACGTAACATGCCATCACAGTAACCGGTTCGCGAACATCGTTACCTACGCGGTCCACTCTATGTAGAATTAGAAAGAAAAATATCTTAATACATCGTCAACCACGACTTTGGTGGATTGAAGGAACGATCAAAATTGCTGCAATGAATACTATTCTATTCTATTCTAGTTCTATTACCAAGGTCTTATTTTAGTACCTCACTTTAACGTTGGTGAATAATTTTGTACATACAGTAATTACTCATGACTGAATTATATAGAAATTACTAGAATTACACATAAAACTACTTCTAATAACAGATTTTTTTATATCAATAATAATAATAAAATAATCGACCCATTTATCATTCTACTGTTGGAATATGGGTCTCCTCTCGTATTGAGAGGGTTAAGGCCGTTATATCAATTGTTTAGGAGTAAAAAATATACCAATACTAAAACTATAGATGACATTTAAATTTAACAAACAAACAGAACTGACTAGTGACTAACAAGTTTGACGTCTTCAATTGGATACTAAGACTGAATGATTTTAAAGAGATATGTCGGTCGCAATGAACGCGAGATTTAATACACTGCAATGCAAAAGAACATCAGCGTACAGGAAGCTGGTTCCAACACGCGATAGGTCAACACGCATGTAATCATCTTTTTTGTGCACCTACGAGGCGAGGTCGACTATTACGTAAAGTTAAAAATACCTAATTTATAAGCGTACAACTGCGTTCATTTTAACCGCATTTATTTCTATTCATTGGCTTGTGCTTTTTACTCTTATACGTGTCAATTGATTCGATAACTTTAAATTATATTGCTATTCATCCTCGGGCTTTCTCAGTCCAATGCTCGACACAGACCGCCACTAAACAGATTTCTACCCATAATTCCCACACTGGGCATGCGGGTTGGGGATCGCAGGATATTATAAAACGGATTTAATAAGTGCCTTTCTTTAGTCGGTGTAATGTAAATAAACGAATGGTTTAAATCACTTATGCAGGTGTTGTGCATTCAGTACTGTTTAATGCGTTCCTATTTGTGATGTAACGACTATAGTCGTCTGCGGCATAACAAATATGAAGGAATTGTTAATTTAGCCTTAATGTGACTTCATTATCATTAACGTAATAAAACTATTCATTAGATTATTACGACGCGGTATAACTTAACGTAGACGATCACGAACAAAATCTGCGCAGTAGAAAGTAAAGCCCTTAGCGCGGTGCAATTTATAAGAAACCTGTCGACTTTCACAAAACGGCGCACGTGCTGGGATTTGTAATCACGTAAAAGTCGTAAGGAACCGTGATTATGTCATAGATATACGAGTATATCCATTTCTTCGAACAGGGTTCACTGTAAAATATTTATGTTTCACTGTTTTAAATGAATTTAAATAGGAAATATGTTATGTTTATATAATGAAATTTGTGTTGTATTAAGTGGCAAATATTCATAATATCGCAGAACCGATAACCGTTGGAGTATACGTGTTCTGGAGTGGAGACCGAGTCTTGGCGAACGCAGCGTAGGGCGCCTTCCAACTAGAGGGAGTGACGATATACGCAGTGTCTGACAACGGTTGGATTCGAAGAGTCGAAGATCGAGCTCAGTGGCGTGCTAGTGGAGAGGCTTATGTCCAGTAGTGGACGGGAGGCTGGTGGAGACATGGAGGCTGATGATGATGATGATTCAAAATAATTGCTGTGCCACGTTTCAGAAGTGGTATTTAGATTGAGGTAAAAATAATTTTTACTAGTAATTTACAACTAATTTAAAATACTCACGAACATGGCTATGATACAAATTAAATTCATTGGTTGTTTTTACAATATTTTGAAAGAAATTTTTCGCAATTTGATAAAACAAAATATTGCATTGTTTAATCTATCGTTTGCTGTCCGATGGTTGCAAAATTAATTGCATCAACAAAGCGAACAGTAACATTGCTAATAACTGTATACAAATGTTGGTTTGACTCGTCCAATACATTGACCAGTAGTAGAGCTGCAATTTAGATGGATAGATCTACTAATTAAAAATCAGTCCTAAACGGTTTAGTGCGGCCACACCCTATGCATGTCTCAAGCGTAGTACCCATTTTTGGACCAACTACATTCCAGCCATGTTGAACTGGTAAACTTTACTATTCATGGAAATTTACCAGGATACTTTAAACGATTTAATAATTAATAAATTAAGTGGAAGCAAAAATATTAGAACCAAACAAATATAACTCTACATTACGAATGTATGAACCTTATTATCGTAAAAACAATTTTATGTAAACATAATTTATAATTAATTATACAATGTATATTATTTAATATAAACGCGCTCAGATCGGGTTTAAGGTTGTTTTATGTAAAAAAATGTTTCTCTATTGTACAATCATTCGGCTAGGAAAACCGCAAAATGTTTTGTTTTTGTAAGAACCGCAAAAACTGTTACTTTCGCTTGTAGTTCGGCTTGCTCTTTGTAATAAAGAAGAATCGTGCCTGTTGCGGTACAATTGAACTAAATAGACTATGATAAAAACATGCCAATAAAACAATACAGGCGCTATGATTTCAGTTTACAATGTTTCCCGTCCTACGAGTATTTCAACATTATTAAACATCTATAAGGATATATTTCTCTCATGCCATCACTCAATTATCATCTTTCACATTATCAATCACTTTATCGTTCCACTTTTGTATATCGACCTCTTCTGAATATGCAAATCTCTTCGAAGTACATCAATGCATATTTATCTAAATACCTATAATTTATTTATTTAAACGATTATCTCAAGCCAAGTGGTAGGCAGAACTTAAAGAGATAATTCATCAGGAAATAAATACCTTCACAGATTTCGATAAAGTTTTTAAATGGCAAGGCTGTTAAGAATAATTAATTTTAAATTATTGCGAGGTTCAGTTTTTATTTACGGAAGTGTTTATATCCAAGGTGTACATATCATTGACTTATTGCAAAACAGCAATGAAATAGAGCATAAAATAGACATTGGATACAGCTATTGAAATGTTATCTGTTAATATTCATACTGCGTCATTTATTTTAAAATATTTCTTATACTTAAAGGGTTTTTAGTAACAGGTATGAATAAGGGAAGTCAATAATTAAATCAATAATAAAAAAAATCTTATTAAATGTTTCGTGAGTATTTATACACATGATTAAAAATGTACCGGCTTAACGCCGCTTGCAGCGAGGTCGCGACCTCATGAGGAAGGACCTCGTGCAGGTCCGAAACTAGTCAGGCCATCCCGAAAAACGTACGTGAGTTAAGCCGGTATATTTTTAATCAACAATAAAAATGATGAAATTTTAAATCTTCACAATAAATAGCCCATTGTATTCTGATTACAAACCTTCTGAAGTGTAATACTCGTATATCTGTTTTATGGTTACAATAAATAATTATGTTATCTTTATTTGTTAAGAACTGATTCTTGAAAAGAATATAAAGGAAGACCATAAAAGATACAAGAAATCGTTATTAGTCGAATATATGAAAAAGAGGAGGACATTTGATATACTTTTAGGGATACCAAGTCATTTTCCAAGTATATTACATATGACACACGATAATACATTCCAATATCACTATTCCTAATCAGTCATTGGTTCGAAGCCGAAATACTGAGAAAAACAATTTGATTAGATTGTAAAAATGTGAATATTTCATGCATACAGAGTTTGTCCTGTATGTACAAGAGTGTATGTTTGCATTCAAGTTTTTTAATAATAGGTAAGTGAGATATGAATTATTACAAATATCTACGCAAATATGTAATAACTGGAATAATTTCACGAATACGTAAAGATCAATCAAGACATTTATTAAAACAAACCGTATGCAGCAATTTTTTTGATTTGTTTTAGGATACCCATTTCTTTCAAACTCGTACCACAGAAAGCACTGCACAGATAACAAATATTGTCGCTCGTCTGTAAGCACGACCACACCGACTGTCGACAAATCACGTTTAGATCAGATAACTTTCTTCGCGTCTCCCGCCAAAAACACCGGGCCTTCTATCCTACCATCATCAACTAGGGGACAGACCGTTCGTATTCAAAATATAATAATACTGCAACCTACATACTAGTAAATACATGTTTATATTTCTATGTTACGCAAGTGTAAATGAACATATTGTATTTATTTTTGCTCTTGCCTAATTTTGACATTTCGTATGCGCCTCAAACGTGACTAATGCGAGTAAGAATGACATATTTTGCAATATAAAAAAATATAGATTTATAACTGTATAGTAAAAACATCCTTTACGTTCACAGAATTACTTGAATTGTTTTGAAATAAAATTAATCGTTGTTATCTGTTAGGTGTCGTTTATCTTTGTAAATTGAAAAAGTATGTGAAAAAAATAATTTTCTTTTTACAATACTTAAGTAATTAAGGCTATGACCCTGATCCTTGTCATTCTGTGACTAGACTATTGTCCAACAGTGGAGCGATATAAGGAATGATATTGTATGGGAATAAAACTTACTGTACGGTAATGGTGCATATACGTCTGGATAAACATTTGTTCTATTAACCCATTCAGAAGGATCATGTACTGTATGTCGATGTTCTTCCGGTCTTATTTCATATGTCTTTTTTCTTAACACTATTTTAACTTCCTGATCAACGCTTTGATTTTCGATAGTTTCAGCCTCTTTCAAATCATCAAGAGATGTAGATTTACAAACTTCGAATTGCATTACATTTTGTTTTTCTCTTTTTAATATTGCAGGTGCGACCAAATTTTGATCTATACCATAATTAGAATTTTCCAATAGTTGTTTTACTTTGTAATCATCTGTTTGTCTGACATTATCAACAACATCAGTGATTGGTGCATTTGGAGGAGTATCTTTTATACTTTGGAAAATGTTTTTTTCAATAGATATTGTCCGTGGTAATGGTTTGGGAGCTATTGTGAAATTGTCATTTGCAGTGGGTAAATCGCTGTCAGTCACGATTGTTGAAGCATTTGAATTAATAGTGTAATCTACGTGATTTCCAGTTTTACAATAAGACTCACTACTGTCTGAATCGCATTTTGAAACAGAATCATTTGGACTACTTTCCTTTGAAAAATATGCAGCATCAACATTTTCTTCCTCATTGTACTCCTCATTAGTGTCGTAAAGTAAATTCTCTTTGACGAATTTATTTAAAGCTATTAGCGACTTTGATAAGGATCCTGAGATCGGCACGTCACTAAAAAATCCGTCGTCTTCGTGAAGATTTTCTGACACATCACTTTTTGAAACATTATCAAGACTTATAGTATTTTTAGTATGAATTTCCGAATATCTGGCCATTTTAAGCAACCATTAAAACATTTCGCAAAACTTCACATCACGATAGAGCACAGCAAACTGAAGTGATGATAAAGAGAGATAACACTTATCACTAGAAATATGTAAGATATCACTAGTCAATATTATAAACACAGCAACGTAAGTTTTGCTCGGAATCTTATGCACGACTATATTAAGAGCAACAATACACCGTTCACGAACAGGAAGCTTGCTGAACTATTTACTATAAAAAAAACTGTGCCGACAAGTTTAGCGAGTTGTCGAATTGTGTGACGTAAATATCTTGTTAGGCTTTAGTAATCACCGGAGAATATATAGGAACAGAGTATTTTATAGCAGGTTACTTAGCTCGAGACCACGCACGTACGCGACGGTCAGACAAATAAGTTTGGTGTCGATTGTTTTGAACAAAGGCCATTGTTTCTCCTTTTTTGTTCGCAGATTTAATAGATATGGATAATTGCAACGCAAGTGCTAGCTCTCACGGTGAGACGTAACTATCGTAGCTGCGGAATAAAAGTAGCTTAAGAGAGATAATATTCAATTTGATAACGTAACGACTTTTCTTTTTAACTGTACGTATAAATAGGATTTTCCTAGAAATGTATTTGATTTTCTTTAATAACTATTTCCTTTATTAACTTTCTCACAAGTACAATTTTAGGTTTTGGTGGTAATACCACGAGCAGTTAAATAAAGAGGATTTCTGTTTCATTTCCGGGCAAGAGTCTGTTGCATAATTTGCGATGGTCTTATTCTGAATGCTAGATACATAATTTCTAAAGTTTTAAACTGAAAATCCTAATAATCTCTTCAAAATCTGTTGGCTGTAATCTAAATACGACAACTAGGAGTGACTGCTGTTTATGCTTTTAGAAGCATGCAAGCGCACTCATGAAAATTTATTCTAACGACCACACATCCAATGCCCGGCCAAGCCCAACTTTGCTGACCTTGACAAATCGTTTACTATATTGAGCTATAGGAATAATTCTATGAGCGCTTGTATGACTTATTAGTTGAGATTTCATTTATTTTCTTTAGTTACCAGTCCTGTTTTAATTTACAACATAAAAATTTTAGAACACAAACAACAGTCGCTTTTTAGTAAAACACATGAAACTTAAATACATACCCGTATCTGAATAACTGCCATAGGACACTCTTCGCGGGGGCTCCGGAGCAGAGTCGGTTTCTAATAGGATGTAACAAAATATGATGATAACAGATCGAACAGAAATGAACTAAAAATAATTTAAATTGAATTTCGTTATGTGAAACGCGTAATAAAAAAGCCTAAGGAAATGATATAGAAATTTAAATATATGTATATTCTAAAATTACCCTCCAAATATCGATATATATATATGGATATACACTTGACAATAGGAACACGGAAATGAGAGAAAATTATCTCAGATAACATCACAGATCTGCTTAACAGAACTACTGGGAATGAATAACTAACGTTATTAATATTACTTTGCAGAAATCTTGTATAGTACAGAAGTGGAAAACGAACACACAGAACACCTTATTACATTTAAATTTAATAGACCATCCACAAGTCCATCCAATTTAAATTTAGATTTATTTCTATTTGTAACCATTGAAATTGAAGTCTCTTTTAGTAGGTTATACATCAAAATATTTGTCTTTTTGTATATACTCGTATGTACATGTATAAATATTAAGTGTCAGGAATCAGGTCAATGTTGTTAAAAAGGACAAAACACAACTGACGTTAATTACATTCTTTGTGTAGTACAAAAACACTGCAAAAATAAACAACAGGTAATCACTGAATTCATCAAGACAAATTAGGTAAAAGACTTAAAAATAGCGATCCGCATAACGAACATCAATTTAGTATTATTTACATTTTTAGACTCCAAATTCAAACAAACATGTTCTTAATTACTGATTGTAAAGTTATGGATATTAACCTTGGAATTTAACCGTGTGTCGTGATGGCGTGACGAAGGGCGCCAATCGGTAGGGCCACGACGCGGGCGGTGGGCGCGGCGGCGCTCGGGGCGGTTCGTAGCGACTAGCTGGACGGTGTAGCGTTGGATCGAATGCTTGTTTAGCCAGTGTTTCATTTTTAAGAATCGAGCTTAATTTCACAGGAACCTTTGTCGTTTTACCTTTGGTTTCCTTGTCAACTGGCGTTATTCCCTCTTTGACTGAATCATTTAAAGCTTTAACCGAAAGATAGTTATCTGTGGGCTTTGGGAAGCGATGAGCGATCCATGGTCCCGCTAAATAAGGTGCGATATCGTGAAGTTCACTAACATCAGGTGCCGACGTGTATACAGGACCAAGAAGCGTCATAGCCTCGAATCTTCGCCGAATGCGTTCCACTTCCCCCGGACGACATTCGAACGGTTCTTCAGCAGATCTCGATCGAGGTGCAGTACGTTTACGGAGCGTCGCTAATTTGGATATTATATCAATGTGGGGCATGAAGCGATTTGTAGGACGTAAAGGCACACGCCCAACGGGTAATATGGCCCTACATTTTTCCCGTCGAGAAGAAGCCAAACGAGGCCAGTTATTATTGATGACGTTGCGGACAATTTCCGGATCGCTGCGGTGACGTCGCAACACTGCACCAGCAGCAGATGGCGAATCGAAGCGTCTGGCAAGCCGCCGTACTTCCCCCTCGCGAGCCAGCTTTAGGTAGGCACGCCAGTAGCGCTCCGGATCGGGCGACGGACTTCTACTGCGCCAGATTGTCTCGTCGCTTGAGTAGCGTAGCGTGTCAGGCGTACGTCTATCGCTAAGGTATACTTCCGAATGAGGCGAGGGCGATCTTGAATATAGGTCAGGTTTTATAGGCAGCGACAAATATTTATTTTTTTCACTTTCACCGAAAAGTTCTTTAATATTTGTGCAAGATTGCGATTGATAAATTTGATTACTTGGCGATTCAGTTTCTTTTGTATCTTTTACATTTTCGATAATAGGAGAAGTTGGTATAGTGAGATTTTCATTCGGATCTTCTTTGGCATGGTGAATTGTTTTTATTGGCTTTGACGTATTGCGTACAGATTCAAAGTATTCCACCTTCTTTTGAACTTCTTTGTTGGGTCCTTTATAAATTACAGTTTTATTAGAAATATCTGAACTCCCTGTTTCTGTTTCACTGGCCGATGATTCGGTCTTGTCGGTAGGGTAGACTACATGTCTCTTTTGTTCTGATGTTACACATTCTTCGTGTGACCTGGGCATATCGGAATCAGTGCTCGACTTCCGTAAACTATTTAACTTTTTATCACTATCATTTGAAATTATTTCTTGTTTCAATGAAAGCGATAACGTGTCTAAGTTATTCATCCTATTTAACACTTCCTTACTAAGAGTTTGAGAAATTTTCCTTTTTTCATTTTCACTAAGTGACATTTTCATCTTGTTTACATTATTTTTAAGTTCTTTTACGGATGTTATTGGACAGCTAATGGCAGCAATTGATTCTGATTTGCTAAGTTCCTTGTCTTGCCTAGACATTTGCGGTGTTATTAATGAATTACATCTCACATGTAATGAAGGCCTTTCGACATTTTTAGTATCTTTTACATCTATAGCATATTTTTCGAATTCCTTTTGCGACTTTGATTCTAAGTCTTTGCTGTAAATAGCATTTAACTGATTCTTTAAAGTGTTTACTTGATCCATAGATAAACTGCTCCATAAACGATTGCCGAAACCAAGTTTTTTACGAAGTTCATTTAATGATGAATCCTGCTGTAACGAAACAGTAGGTTTGACAGCGATACGAATATCAACATCATGCTTATTTTTTCTATTTATATTAAAAGCCGTTTCAGCAACGCTAGTTCCTCTCCATAAAGGCTTATAAGTGTCTTTAGGTTGCGACTTTTCACTTCCGAGATTGTCAGTAGAACTTTTCTGTTCTAATTCATCCTTAAGATCTTCAACTGATTTTTCTTTAACCCTAAGTCCTCTATCCTTGTCATAATTCCATCGAAAATCTTTTAGGTCCCTGGGATAAAATAAAATATCGTTTTCACTCTGGGCAATTTTAAGTTTACTGTATAAATTGGTTAATTCTTCTTCTGCTCTTTCTATTGATCGTATCTTTTTCCAACGATCGAAGTCAATAATTTCTTCATCTTTTTTTCTGTGACGTAGATCGGAATTTGACGTAGCTTTTTCTAATTCAGCAACCCTTTCTAAGTAATTGTAATATCTATTTAATTCTCGAAATCGTTCTGATCTTCCTTTTGTATTTTGAATATCACGAATATATTCATCGTATTCTGCATCGTTACTGTGAGAATAAGAGTTGCTTCTGGGTAACAAAACTACGCTCGTCTTGTCAAAACTTTTATCTGTATTATCGGCGCTTCGAGGCCGCAGTGTACTTTTTTTAAAGGAATCTATGTTGTGCTTGCCCTGCGTTCGTACATTATGAATACGCCGGTAAGATGGAGACCTAAAAGAAACTGGAGAAGTCGATTGACTTCGATCAGTATCACTTTTTTTGTGCTTTACAACTACTGGGGACACTGGTCTTGATGTTTGCGAAAAGTAAATTGTATCAAATATTTTGTCTTTAACTTTTACGTCATCTGATGATACTTTAGACATTTTGCTTATTCTTCTGGCTATAGTTGGTGAAATCGGACGAACAGTTTCCGTAAAAATTATTTTAGTGGGCAAGGCTGTAGTTTTAGTGGGTATCGAATAACTAAGTTTACTTGGCTTATCATATGGTACATCTCTGGTTGACTGTAAGTATATCAATTTAGACGGTGATGTTGAACTCCTAGAAGGTGATAGTTGTTGATAACAGTTCTGATGAAACATAACAGTTGGCGATTTAGGTCGTGAGGTTTCAGAAAAGTAAATTTTATTTGCGGGCGGTTCGCTTCTACTGCGGTTTGTGGATAAAGATGTGACAGAGCCAAAATCGTCATTACATTTTAATAGGCTATCAAATTTACGAATTTTTCCATCCATTCTTCCGGGCCACGAAACTGAACGTGGACTCATTGAACGTGTAGGGCTTGGATATCGGTCCCACATTTTAAATCGTGATAAACTTACTGGTTTTCTGTGTATTAAATATGTATTTATCGAATTTGACGAATTACAGTAATTTTGAGGATATGATTGAAAAAATTTAGCCTTTTGTAGAACCGTGCTAGGCATGTCATTTTCTGTTTCATAAGCTGAAGTTGGAATAGATGCATTTCGAAGAAAAAGATGTTGGAAAAACTTATCAGATGTTAAGGCATCACGCGCGTTTTTCAGTTCTTTTAAATTTATTCGATTGGCATTGAAAGTTTCACATAAATTAAAGTTTGATGCATCCTTTAAATTATCACCAAATTGAGTGACTGATTCAGTCTCCTCGCCTTTTTTGATATCATTTTTCTTTGTATGTTTGGGCTTGACCGTTTTTTTCATACATTTATTCGCATCCTTGTATTTCTTACTGCAAACCTCATGGCAGGGCACACTTCTTGGCCGTACGATATTTTCTAACGACTTTTTCTTTTTTAAGTTTGTTACAATCGCAGTTTTTATTTGGCTCTGTTTCTTTGTTTGTGTTATATTTGAAGACGATTTCGATATATTAGCCATGCTCTGGAGTGTGTTGCATTTTGCGGATTTTGTTTCAGTTTTATCGGCTGAACTAGAAGTATTTTTTGCGTGATGATTAGAGTTTCTCATCTTTTGTATTTTTTCCGATGTTCGTATCATATCTCTGCTTTTATGTGTTGAATTGGGAGGCGATATTTTAATATGAGGCAATACTAATGTTTTAGTAGGAGTTATCTTGGATAAACTTGAATTCCCACTTCTTGTATTTGTCTTTGATGTCACTTTCGAAATATCATTTGGTTCATTTCTTTTCTGACTCCACATTCTATCTAACGAAGTTACTTTGTCTAGTATATTAGATATAGGTGTTTTTCGTCCCGCTCCACCCTCAATAATTACACTTTTAACTCGCGCAACACTAGAATACTCTATAGGTGGCAGTGTTTTTCGTGGTGAACTGAAACTACTCGTACCGATGTTTTTATTATCGCTTTTTATATTTTTGGTTATATTTTGTGCAGCAGTATTTGTACTTGTAGTTTTCTTTCTGTTGAGTGCTGGAGGGGCTGATACAGACATTGCTCTCATCTTATTAGCTACGGGATTCGGGGTATTTAATAATGCACCCTTTTTTATTATTACGTGTGTGTTCTGCCTGTTAAGTTTGTGACTTATTTTATCCTTCAGAAAATTAACATTAGATTGTTCTGATGTTGATCGCACAGATGATGCTGAAGTAGATCTCGCAGAAGTTACAAGTTTGAGGGTTCGACTGTTTTTGGAAGATATTCTTCGTGGTGGAGCTGGAGGATAATCGGCCGTTTGTGTATCACTTGTCTCTTGTATTTCCTTAATGTGCCGACTTCTTTCAATGTTAGTTACTGGATAGCAAATAACTTCCTGAATATTCGGAGTTTTCTTGTGAATTCTTATTTTCGTCAATGTGGAAGATATTGGAATATACTCTATTTCCGATTCGTCTGTGGATTTTCAACCACTTGTTAATTTCTGTTTCTTGTTCTTCGTTTTCGTTAGGCGTGAGTAAAACGTGACTCAGGTGCTCCTGTTATAAATAATTGCGTGTAAAGCTTATTAAATACTCTAATTGTGATACTACAATGTTGCGAATGTGAAAGTATAATATATAAGTGTGTAGAATTGCTTACGGTGTTTGTTTCATTTTGGAGTCTATATAAATAAATCATGCAAATCAGTTTACCTTGAGATGCAGCAATAAGTCGCCCCAGCACCTTGTTATTCCGTGGTAAAAAAGACATGCGAAGATATCAACTTACCTCAACTTCATTTCATGTTAATATGAACGTGGTTAGTGTTGCAGTGTACATAGTTGTCATTATTCTGTGGCCTTGTTCGACAATACATCGTATATAGAACATCGTCTCTATGACGTATCTCCTTGCAGCGGCCTTGACTCAGATTTGTGTGAATAATGACAGCGATGTATTATTAATCAACCGTTTAGTTGTTCTACCTACCCTCCGTTTAAATGTTTTTATATTCTGTACAGACCAATCTTTATATATTCTACAGTCTTGTATTAACAAATGTTAGTATATACCGACACCAAAAGCAGAAAACATGCACATTTAGTTTTTAATATTCAAATGTACTAGATATACTTTACTTGTTTTTTTTATTTATTTTCAGTCTAAATATAGAAGATGATTTTTATACAATTGGTATAACAAACACAGATCAAAGAAGGTTTTTTCTATTATACTTTAAAGTAAATTGTTATTAAGTTCGAACTTTGAAAAAAATGAAATGTGATGTTTATATGTATTGCAATTAAAAAATTTTAAATTTAGCGATTTCCATACATTTTACCAAGGATACTTTTACTAAGTTCTAGGCAAAAATTTCAATAGCTCATCGTTCAATAACTGTAAATCAATACTAGGTAAAATTTTAATTTCAAAAATTTTGCAAATAAAGAAAATAGAAAATTTTGTAAAACACTCCAAATGTTTGATCATTTTTGTCGAGGGAATCTACCCACAAGTGTCTTACCTTGTCTTGGAGGAGCGGGAGATCTAAAACCCCTGAGGGGCGGTTCCCCTCCCGCTTGCAGATCCTTGTAAGCAGCTCGTCTCTCGGCTGGCGAGAGAGGAGCCTCTGTGTCTTCGCGACGTCGAAATATGAGTGTCGAGTCGGATTCATAGCCCGATTCTTTTAAAGCCCTGTATAAATAAATATTGTAAGTAATAGGTAATACATTTACAGAAATTTCAACAATTATCTTATTTAATAGAGTACATAAATTTGCTTCAGATTTAATTTTGAACGAATTTATTGAAAAAAGAAACAACATAAGATCATGAAAATGTTTTGCCTTCATTTACTAACCTTGCCATGTTCGACTTCGATAGGATAGCGGATGTCAGGTCCTTTTTCTCTTTTGGTGAGGTTTGCGGGAGCGACGTTGTGCTTGATATGTTTTGCTGCAATATGGTAACAAATTAAAAATTTACTAAATACTGGCTGAAGCGTTTAATATTAATGGAAACGGTTTTTAATCTTTGAATATATTTAGCAACTGAACTGGCTGAAAAGTGATGATATTTTTTAATGGGCTGCTTTTATTTACATGACAAGGATATATTATTTACGTAATTTATCCTATATGATCTTCATTAGATGATACTTCATTCGATGAATATTATAGGATAGTATATGGGAACACATTTTTAAATTGCGTTTGTAGAAAG
>DWJK01002677.1:0-14211 GCA_018248815.1 Croniades pieria auraria
GTATCAATACTTTCCATTCGATGTTGAGTCCCACCCATAGATATATAATATCTATAGATAATATATTTCACATATATCGTACATGCCTTATTATCGAACCATGTTTATGATTTAATGTTTAAGACTGATTAAAACAGATTTTCTTCCTATTCATCTTCGTGGTTTAGTTTCTATGCTACTTACTCTTTAAGCAGGTAAAATAAATTTTTAAATAGGAGGAAATGTTGAATACAGATAACCGAGTATCAAAAAAGGAGAGTACTCATTAATTTTAATACTTTTTCCGACTTAATCGTTGAATCGCATAGCTTACGATCGCATAACTAAATCTAGTAAAACTTCTATGACATTAAAAATATAAAGGAAGCAAGAAATTTTAGAATGAACTCAACTAAAGCAGTAATAAAGGATAGATCCCTTATTTTAAATGAAAAAAACATCTCTGGACTATTCTAAGACATTCGAAGCGAATCTCTGTAGACGATCTTTCTCTATAGACTTTCTATACACTTCATTAAATTTATAGAAAATTTATTGAGTACTATTAAAGCATTTTACTTTTCTCCGACAACTAACTGGTACGAATTTTTGTTATCTGTATTTTATATTAAACAGGTATACATATATATATATATAATTTATGAGGGTTTTGCACTATCTGTGCTTAAAGTAATAATGGCTACAGGCACGTCGGGCAGCTGTCAATGACATATATTCGTTTGCTTCGTGTAAATTTTGTGATGTTAAATTTTCAAATCCGTTTGTTTATCAATGAATATGGTTTTTATTAACAGATAATGATCGTACATGTTTCTTGTTTATCCTACTATAAACAGTAATAGTGTCTAGGTGAAAATTATTGCGAATATTGGTTATAATGGAGGATCTCAATTTGACAGAAACCGAAATGAGATATTTCGGTGATTTGTTTTTATGTTGCGACGAGGAATCCAATGGGAAAATACCGATTTTAAAAGCAACAGAGCTGTTTAGATCATCAAATATACCGAACGAGATTTTACGTCTGGTAATTATCCTGAAATTAAATGAATAATAACGTTTTTAATCCGAAATCAGTAGGTATTAAAGATATTAATTATATTACAGATCATGGATATAAGTGTCGCACCTAACAATTGTGCGACGCTGAATCATATGAATAGAAAACAATTTTATTCAGCTCTTAAATTAATAGCGGCTCATCAAACAAATATGGCACTAAAACCTGACTTATTAGGCACACCCTTAGACCTTCCATTGCCGCGATTTACGTGGACCTTAAATTCGGACGCAAACATTGATTTGATACAGTTGTCTAATTCGCCCAAAGAGCAGCATATATCAAAAAGGGAACGAAACTTTGGAAGTCTTGGTGCTTATGAACCAATGCGAGTTTCGTCAAATTTATCTGATAGTGATGTGCCCCAGACTCTGTCCCACGATGCCACCGAAGCTTTGAGCACAGATTCCGAAATCGAATCTGAAACTGCATCCCAAGGATCCGGATCTTGTGGTGTAAGTATTTTACATAAGGAGCCTAAAAAATTTCTACACATTTTGTGGATATTATATTATCACACCAAGTCCCATATATGGTTGGCAAATGTGCCAAGTGCTAAATGTCCCAATACTTCCATTTCTAATGAGTAATTTAACATGGATATAGTAACAATAGACCATTATTACACTGATTTTGGGTTGGTTTCTGAAACACTAGGATATCAGAAGATCATTCTACTAAACCCATTAGTTTTTTTTGGTAACACATATGCATTAGTAGACAAATTAGTATTCCTATCTTTTAAAATGCAGTTAATATCGACAAACATTAATTTATACAAATATACAGTTGTTAAACATAACCAGAGCTCCAATAAATTTCTTATGAACCTCTGCATAGCTAATAATAATTCATATCAACTGACCTACATTTGAGCAGTATTGAAGTGTGTGTCTGGTTTCTAGCAGTTGCAGTAAAATATCAAGAACAGTAAAACATTGTACATAAATTAAAAAAAGTTATTTGCTTACATGTTGCTGTGCTAGGCATTTAATCTGTTTGTATAGTATTATGATCTGTTTTATAATATCACCATGGTAATCATATTCATCATTATCGGCCTATTTCCATCCACAGCTGGACATGGGCCTCTCAAACAGTGCGCCTCTGAGGTCGATCTTCAGCTCTTCGTATCCAATTGCTGCCAGCCACTTTGCGTATATTGTCACTCCACCTAGCAGGAGGGCATCCTACGCTACATTTGCCAACATATTATTGCCTACACATTTATGAAGTTCATACATAATATGAAGAGCAGACGATCGAGCTCAGTGGCGTGCCATTGGAGAGGCCTATGTCCAGCAGTGGACGGGAGCAGGCTGATGATGATGATGGAATAGGGGGTGAGCCTATTGCAATCCGGGCACAAAACCAGGCTCCGAGCCACTACTGGGAACTTCGAGTTAGCAAAACCCAACAGTAACCGATCCGGGTATCGAACATAAGATATCTCCATCAGTAGTCGCGCAACCACTCAATCAAGAAGGCAATCAAGAACGAACAAATAAATGCTGTCGATATCCAATTTCATTATTACAGTACAAAATACCTTTTAATGACAATAGTCAGTCGTGTTGTTGTAAAACAGAATCCATTCCAACCGCTGCTCGTACTTTCTGTTGCAAATCTCAACGTTTCGTGACAAACATGAGACCTCAAGTGAGAACCGCAACCCATTTATGGAATAAGAAACGATAAATATGTTTCGTTTCTGTCTATGTAACAGAGCATTATCAAGTAACGAAACATCGAGTGTCGCTAATCAGATCGTATAAGCGTTTTTCAACATTTTTATATGTGTTTCGTGGTGATGAATGATAACCTAACGTGTCCCCGTCACGCGAGCTACGTGTTGGTAATGTGTTGTTTGACGCGACTCTTGATGTGGTGTGATATATTATTATCACATGCTACTTCTAGGGACTGCGGGGGTAGACAGTGAGTACGAAATGCCAATTATAAATATCCTTGCAGACCTGAGTTTCTTCTAAATGTATCATTTTATACATTCCAGTTTTGAAGACAGATATTTTGTTTCTGATTAGAATTAAATTTTATGATCATGTAACGACTAACCAATGGATTTATAAATTTTATCTATAAAAAAATAATTTAACTGGGCGGAATACGCCATTATTATTCTTAAAAGTCACATACATATGTATGTCTAAATATATACTATTTCATTAAATCATGTATCAATATTTTTACTCTCACCCCTCACAAGTATCTTTCTCATGCTGCGTCTCTGCGTGGTGCAATTCCAGCGACGGTTTCTGAACTGGTGCGCGCACTCAGTGGCACCCAGAGTGACTCCGCGGCTGATCTCCTTCAGCAAGCCAGTCTCGTTTCTGCAGATCTGCGCCAAACGGCCCTTGGTCCGCCGGTTCTTCTTGCACACCATGCGAGGGTCGAGGATCACTGCGCTGCCAGACGCCCTGCAAGAAGAGTATTTTAATTTACTTCGTAAAGTAATTTTTTTTCATGTTATGGTACATTTTGATTTACCCAGCTTTGCCAACCCAATATTTGACACATGGTAGTGCTGCCTTCCCCGTAAGGAACCTAGCGTGCTGATATAATAATTGTTACAATGTATTACACAATTACATTCTAAAAAGGTAAACGCTCTATTTAAACACTTATATCATAGTCTGTTCAAAATTCCATCATTTTACTGATAACAAAAATATGGTTCTTAGTAAAATATTTCGATTCTAAAAGGATTTTGTTGATTTTGTTAAATACGTCCTGCCTTACATTATGTCCGATCAAATTTAAAATCTGTGATAAAGGAAATTTCTAAACGTCAACATGACGTTACTAACAAAAAATGAAGTGATTTAATGCTATTGATACCTGTGATTCATTCTACAAATTTGTTATCAATCAATAGTAGAGAGTACATTGAGAGTAAATTATGTATACAAAATTTCTCACACCTGTTAACTCGAGCAATGGTTAGCGCGGTACTAAATATGTGTTGACGAGTATATTAGAATCTAAGCTGGTTCAGTCTAGATTCGGCCCATTTTTTCTGCAACTTCTGTGTAAAGTATTCTTAGTTTTGAATTTGGAATGCAATAGTCTTATATGTATTTCGATGTGTTCTAGTTTAATTTTCAGAGATTGGAAAATGAAAGAGGGTAATTTTTTTCTACCAATTGTACTGGGTTCTTAAGGTCATGACATTTTAGGATATTAGTTCAGATTGATATTGTACTTATGCCTATGTCTATGGTTCTTTTACTTAGTTAAACATTTGGTTATATAGGTACTTAGCTACCACAGCAACACGGAAACGATGATATTCATGACTACCGTTGCTTTGATAAATAAAAACCGGAGTTTTCCTTATTATTAATTCAAATGTTATCACAAATGGTGATATTTCGGTATCTCTTTTAATTAAAACAAACACACGAATCTAACGGTCTCTTAATACTTGTTAAAAATAATTTTAGCAATAATATATAATAAGTCAGTCAGCAAAACGGAAATCATTCAACAACTCGTTCAACTGGCATTCTAAATTCAAAATCCGAAAGTTCTCTAATTACGGGCGGTCGTAAAAACTCACTTACTACAACTAGTGTTGTGCTAACCGGTAAATATCGATTTACGATCCGCCGCTGAGAAGTCGATAGACGAGCGCCAGGTCGCGTTGAATGATGTACTGTTTACTCGACAAGAGTTCATTGTCAGCTGAGTGCGAAGCTAGTTCGAATAAATTTAGACGTGTCTGAACACTTTACTGGGAACCGTCTACATCGATACAGATCGATCGCGCCCGAAAACTAATGATTCGATAATAGCTGAATATATGAGTAATTGGATTAGTGGGAATTGAATGAGCGGCGGATGTGAGCGTTAGATGTTGACTGTTTCCATTCATCAGAAGCGGATTCTTATTAATTATATTTTTGCATTGGAATTAAACGAAAAAACAAATAATTCATTATTATTTTAATGAAAATTCATATTAATAAATAATTTACAACAATATCAAGACATCTTTATCCTGTTGAACTATGGTTTATTTAATAAAGTTATAGAAGAAAATATTTGTGTGAATGGAGGATAAATTAATAGGAGTAAAAATGGTACCTAGGAGTAAATAAAAGTGGTTAAACGCGAAGAGCTGAAGATCGAGCTCAGTGGCGTGCCATCGGAGAGGCCCATGTCAAGCAGTGGACGGGAGTAGGCTGACGATGATGATGATGAAAAATGGTATCTACGTAGTTTATAAAATAAGTTTCTGTGCGACTTATTGACACTCCTTTTGATTCGAACCTTGGTTTAAGACAACTCGGGGGACAGGACTTATGACATAAAATGGCGAAACAGAAGTGGGCAAAAATATTAATGAATAAACTTTGCTCGTTCATATAATTTATTAATTATGGAAATAAAATTTATGAAGGTAATTAAAGAATCACATTTAATAGTTCCACATCATTTGTTTTTGCAAATAAACATGAAAATGAGACAGACAATGAAATATGCTTTCCGTATTTTTATTTGGTTTTTCATCTCACTCATATACATCACTTGACATTCATTATATTCGTCCCATTCATTCATCGTTCAATCACCAGCGGAAGTATAAGGTTGCTCTGATTGCAAACAGGCCTTTTCTGAACCGTGTCTGGAATAAAAACTCGAATCAAGTGGAACTCATTATTTAATTTAAGGAATTATACCAATTTCAACTGCTATTATTTAATATTTAATTCTTTTATTTTATTCAATATAGATTGTTCTTAATTAATGTATATAATATTGATTTGTTAATAAAATTATTATTGGTATTTGAAAACAACTATTATCAATATTAATTTGTATCTCCTCTTCATAGAGATGCAGAGGTGATGTTAGTTAGCAATAACATTACTTATTAGTAATAACAATAATAACACATTGTTTTAACGTTATTACCATAATTATTTAGCAACAAATGGATGTTGATATATAACCAAAATGCAATCTAGGAGTTCTTCGTGAAATTTCTATAAATTCTTCAAAGCATCAGCGTTGATTTGTTCCAACAAAATAAATGAACGCTGACGCATACATAAAGATATTTTATAGGCACACCTACATATGTATACTCTGACTGAAATTTCAGTTAATCAGGTGCACGCCTCCCAACCGAATACATGTAAGCGTTTATCAAGAACTCAATTAATATAAACAACTAGTGATCGACCTTCGCGGTTTTACAACTACTGTAAAACGGGAGTACAACATTAAATGTCGGGCTGGCGGTGAGTTACGGCCACAACACGCCGGGTGCTCGCCGTCCGAAATGATTTTATTAACCCCATAGGCAAATGTTTACGTCGGGTTAGGTAAGTTTCATCACAGGAATTCGGTTAGGGCGTTCTGCTCCCAACTGTGTCGTCATCTTTATTGTAACGTAAAAAGGTTTATAATCCCGCAGCTTCATAAATACATCGCAAATGTGTTACCGAACGCGATTTAAACAGACACTTTGTTGCGGATCGATGAAAGGTGCCAACTTCTGACGCGTTGCATTTCTTTTGCAGTTCATTGATACATAATATAATAACTTCAACATGAATCATACGAAAATTTACATCTGTATATATAATTTTTTAAATATAAATTCCATTTTAAATCATCATTAACATTATTTTAATTTGAACTTGAGCTACATGTACCAAAAATCAGAATCCGGGCAGACATAAGGACGTAGCGATTCTAGAAAATCGGAATTCAAAAACCGATAACAAAATCGATAAAACAAATCCGTGGAATTGAATCGTCGTTAACATTATTTCAATTAAAACTACAGATACATGAACGAACTCTATAGGTCTCAAGTCAAACAAATATAAGGAAGTACCGATTTCAGAGATTCGGAATTCAAAAACCTATAATAAAGTCGAGAAAACAAATCTGTGGAACAATTGAGTTGAATCATCATTAACATTATTTTAATTAGAACTTGAGATACATGTACCAAAGATTACAACCCGTGCAGACATAAGGACGTAGCGATTCTAGAGAATCGGAATTCAAAAACCGATAACAAAGTCGATAAAACAAATCCGTGGAACAGTCGAGTTGAATCATCATTACCAGCGCTTACATTAGCTGAATCAATCGACTCCGAGTGGCGGCTGAATGCGCGCGCGGTGACACCTAGCGACGTTCGTCGTACGCGTCTTAAGGACTCCAGTCACATAATTTGTGGCCACGCAAGGATTTATCTTTATTGTCCGATCGTGAAATAGGCTGTTGTTCGCCGTTTAAAGGCTCTGTACATAAATATGTACAAGAGTTAATGGTGTGCTTCAGTTCAAAAGCTTATGAGAAAGTTAATCAATGACTGTGGTTAATAATTGTTCATCAAAACTATAGTATTTCTGCAAAGTTATTGTATTTATTAAAAATATTATCACGAATGTTGTACAGAAACAGAATTACATTGGGGAATATTATTAACTCGATATCTATGAGGTGAAATATTTAAAAACACATTTATCATAATCAAAAAATTTCACTTAATCATCAATGTTGATAGACGTCACGGTTGTAAATCATAATAAAATTCATGTCAAAATTAAATATATGGCGCTAATGTCACGCTAAAATCATATGCAAATAGTAATAATATGATAAAATATTTATGAGAATAAAGATCTTATATCACGAAACTAGACAGTAATAAGACATATAATAAACACTATGATGTTAACTCCCACGCGTATTAAAGGTGTGATATCCATAAAAATCTATTTAAAATGTATTTTAACACTTTATCAATTTGGCACTTGACTCATGAGGTCTTGGCTACAAATATTTGCCCAATGATTACTGTCCAACAGAAGTACAGTTACGAAATCCGTATTGAAGAAGTTCAGTTTATTTTGGCTTCAATTTAAGTGTATCTTAGTGACAGAAGCGTTTTAGTGATCTAAGAAAATGATACAATTATCTTTGTTATTGCTAAATGAACTTAACTGCAGCGACGTAGAGTCGATATTTGTTTGAGCGGTCAGTCAATGGAATATTGCCAAACTAGCGACAAACCTCTGTCTATCCAGACGAATAAATTAACTGTGATAAGTTGTATGTCAATTTATAATTCTTCAAAGCACCAGCTGGTGTGAGACGCGGCTAAGCGAAGAGAGGAAGTGCCCTAATGATGGACAGGCGAATGTTAGAATGATGGAATACCACCGTCAATAGATATACTAAAGCTTTTATTTTAATTGAACATGAATGACTCTAATTGAATGTTTAATTGAATGTTTTATTGAATTCAATTGTTTGTTGTTAGATTATTCAATTTCGGTTAGTTTGTAATAAAACTATTACGATTGTAGAATACAGTACAGAAACATCGTTACCTTGTGAATGTAACATGAATTTACGAATGGGAACGACTGAAGAAAAATATATAGACTTGGAATAAATGTGGTTCATTCATTATGCAGTCCTGTTATTTGGTAAATAATAAAAACATGTATCAATCACAGTAGTGGGTATATGTTCTATATACAATGTACATATATACATAGGTATGTATGTACACATATACCATACCATGTTAAATACTAGATTCCTAGATAATTATAAAATATACATTAGAACATTTTCACAAACATAACATCACGCCTGTAATCCCCAAAAGGGAAAGCACAGGAGTGTAATACACTCCCACGTTTCACCAGTTACGTTTACGTCACATGGAATAGGTGGTGAACCTATTGCCATGCACCGGTAACATTTTTACAGATTTTACTTTAACACACTGCAGCCTTAACCCTTAGCATAGATAGATACTCACTTTCATTGACGATGTTGGTATGTTTTTATTTCGGTCAATGCAGTAAATAAATACTTATCAAAATTCAAATAACATATTATCCAAGAATAAAAGTCTCTGGTTTTCTCTTTCTGGGCCGAAGCTAGAAACACTGTACGAATACCTAAAAGTCAATCAAAGTGCGTAGTTACACGCTCTGATTTCACTAACATATGTCAAGTTCAAATTACTCATTCAATCGTGTCATCAAGAGAATGAGATTGGGATGTGCGTACGACGTGATCAAGGGCAGCAATGTGTTGGCAGCAGCGCACTCTTAAATATACTACATCAACTGTTTACGGGTTAACTACACGACGATTTATAAACTCTACTTTCCTTTTTATGTAGAGTTCGAAACTAAAGATGCTGAGAATTGTAATACGGATAATATTTTCAGTGCGCAGTTGATACAAGTGAAAACTTTGCAACAAAATGTCTTGAAGTTTCCGATATAGTTTGTCTACTAAAGATTATAATAAGCTTTTTTAGATTATTATCTATTCTATGGGACGTAAACGTAACTGGTGAAACGTAGGAGTGTACTATACTCCTCTGCATACCCACCCCTTCGGGGATTACAGACATAGTGTTAGGTTTTTCAAAGATTATAGACCTCTGTATCCAATTACAAATGTAATTGATTTCACTGGCTGATAAAATACATACATTATTTGTACCCATAAGATTATTTTGATAATTCCATTTGGTGTCTCGGATGTGACAGTGTTTGGAAATTTTGAATTGCGATGGTAAATTTAACTACCAATTAGACCTCTACATCATATTATACTAGATCCAATTAAATATAATTTAGCATTGTTAAAAAGTCTAAAACTTGTAAGTACTATTGCATCATAAGTATTAAATGATGGTTATATTATGTAATTTAGTAAATAGTAAATTTATAATTACAGTCTAAATAACAATTAAAATCACATTTTTAATCATGAAAATACATAATTAACAGCAGTGTTCTTAATAAACATGTAAATTGTAAAGAGCAATATAAATACAGAGCTTTCCTTCCTCTATAAATCTACTTTAAAGTCGGATTCTCTGCAAATGTCCTATACATACTCTGTGCGGTAGCGGCTGCGAGCGAAACACCGATTTGTTATAATTAATGTTGGGTAGCAAATCGGCGAATCATCTCTTCTATTTTCGAAGTCATAACTGCCTCCACGACAGATTATTTCAGGGTAAGTACAGGCCTGACATTACAAAAACGTTGGCTTTTGACCTAGATACATGGTAAAGTCACTCAGCTGAATGCGTCCTAAAATATAATAGTCACAAAAATTAATAATGTTAATTACACAATACATTTCGTGATTTCTGCCTGCCGCGTAAGGAACCAGGCGTGATGATATAGTAACATGTCCTCGATACTGTTTGATTATTTATAAATGTGTTGAAAGTTTTTGCGTTCCCAAGTAAAATGAGAGATGTTTTTATTTAATTCATAGAAAATATACTAAACATACTGTCAACGCACACAAGCTACATGCATACATCTACACAAGATACGTGCCTACATAGTTGTCAATGATTTTATCCCAAACAATTGACAATTTTTCCCGAATTAGTTATGTACACATTTTGCTTAGTTTTTATTTATAGAACTGAACGATTAAATAAAATTAAAATATGACATGGGAAGCAGTGAAGGATAACATAAGAGTCAACCTGACACCCCTAAACAGTATGGGGCAGAAGTTGACAGAACTAGTTCACTCAGCGGGAGTGCGATGCCCTGTCGCGGGCTGTTTGCGGTGTAGTTAGAGGGGCGTCGCTAACCAGCGCCAAGCCAGCATAACGCAGAAGCGGCATTAGGCACAACACGTGCAGACGTTCTGGTACAGTCGTAAGTAAATTCAAAATGGTAAATTAGCCGGTAGTGGTAAAAAAATCTTTTAAGGCAAGCAACATATTGGTAAATTCTCTGATGTTGAAGAAAACTGTGACGGCAACATTAAAAATTCAATTAGAACATATAATACTAAAAGTGTTTGATTGATAAATATCTCTATGTCATGAAAACGCTATATGTGCAATGAATCGCTAGTGGTTTCGATATGATTGTATATAGTAAGCCAATTAAAAAAGAAAATTCAGAAAGCTTATTAAATAGTTGTTTCCGGACATACGAGTACTGTGAAATGACACTTATTACATTTCGTACGAGTACGTAGAGTTCTAATTATGAAATATATGGGTTTGCCAGTAAATCGTATTTTCACCATGCTCTGAGCATCTCCCAAGTGCAGATAGATGCCGACTGTACCATTGGATTTATAAACAGTAGCAACTCTACAACAACTTTTTAGAGTTGTCGCGGTTATCGTTCGAGGACAACAATTTGAAGAGAATAATAAATAAACGAAACTGTTTTATAAAGAGAACACATTTATCGACTTATTATATAGAGTTTACAGAAAGGTTGTCTTCTTCGTCCTGATTTTTTCAGCCACTGGACAGGAACGTGGCTTCTTTGTATCAGCAATCTCTTAATAGTGTCTCGCCAGTTGGTCCTGTCTTCTGAGAAAGGTTATACTACCCATAATACTTTGAACAGAGAGGCCCTTCTATTACCTAACATAATCACCGCGTTTGGACAACGCGTCGTGTGTAAAAGTTCACCAATTAACGCATCGCGCGCCCATTACGGACACAAACTGTGCTGGGCGTTAAAACAATTCAATGTTGCCTGCCTTTTACGCTATATTTTAAAATTTGATTATTTTGTGCTAATTTTTACGTTACACATTCGTATTTAAAGGATGACGTTTCGCTTGACCTGGGGGAAAAAGTGTAGGCGTAATAAAATTCATTTCACATTATGCATATTTCTATATGTATGTACGATATGCTTTATGAAACATTGAAACACAAGAGAAACATACATATTTTACGAAAAGAAACCATAGTATGGCATAGGCGGCTTTATCGCTTTAGCAATTTCTTCCAAGCTAAGTAAATGCATCCCATACAAACATTTTAACAAAGTAAGAGGGTGGTCTGTGCAGTGTATTCTGAAGTGACGATTAAGAAATGATTAAAAAAGATTAATGTTAGAAATAAAAATAAAATTCCAAGCTGTTATGATATAACGTAATTTCATGACTTAAATACAACAGTTTCATAAACCAGCGGCGCTTTACACAGCACTTTCTAAAAGCATAACGTATTCAACAATAACAGCGAGAACGTCTCAGGCCCAATTTGTAGTACAACAAACCTAGAACCCGCCAACATTCATGATGCGCCCACTAAAACCTTACGCCAACACTGCTCATCGTCACATCAACTTTTTAAAAGTGTTTGCTTTCATACAGTGACAGAGCGATCTAGTCTGGCGTTGACAAACGACCAGCCACTTTACAATTGCCGCTGGATATTTCTTACTACAACGCAATAAAGTTCATATTAAGATTACCAACAAGTGCAAAGACGATGGAGTGGTAATGGTAACGATGTTTACAGTTAAGTCGTCATGTGGTCGCTAATCGCTCAGATGTCGCGAGTTAGCGCCTCGCCCGGTGTCCGCAAACAGCGTCATTCATTGTCACCCGCTGAATGGGATCAATCCTTCCTGATGGATGCACACACGAATGTCTCACGACTCAGAGCGAGGGGGTGGTCAAAGCACTTAGCCGAGTACTTATTATACGCTTCGTGTAAATATTTCTGTGGACGCATTTCATTTTGCTCCTACAAAAGCTTGTGGAATAACACTTTTAGCTGATGATATTCGTTGCATATATTTTTAATTCTTTACTAAAACATAAAAATGTACTAAAACATATAAAATATATATAAAATTAGTACATACACTTTGTTTAAGTTACGCAAAAGTAAAAAAACAAACTCGTGACACGAAAAGATAAATTTGTGAAACAAATCGCGACTACCCACATGTGTATGTGTGAGAAATCACAGAAATGATTACCTCGTGTGTTAGATAACCCTTGATCCAGTTCAAACCGATCGCCTACACGTAGTATGTTCTTGTAATAAAACTTTAATGCCGTCAACTTTTCACTCACCTATTGACAGCGGTGGGCTCAAACTTAAAAGGGTCAGTCCACACTACCAATCTAAATCCGGTTACATTCTGATCTTTCCCTCAACGATCAAATATATCAACGACTGTTTAGTATACTTAAGTGAATCAAAAAACAAAAGAAAAGTCCAATACAAGTATAAAATCGGTATTAATTTATTTGCAATTTTTAATTGCGCATCTTAACCAATTTCAAAACCAGCCGTTTTAAACGAAAATAGCAAAACTAAAATAAAATTAACAATTTTAACATTTATAGAAATTTTCATTTCGTTCTGTTGCAAATATTTCATTTCGTTCTGTTGCAAATATTTCATTTCGTTCTGTTCAAACATTTCATTTCGCAGGCAAGCAGACATCTGAAAAAATAATCTTATTTCCTTGTTCGGAGATACTGTGTATACTTTGTGCGGTTCCATGGCAACCGAGGCCAGAAAACTATAGTGAAAAACTACGACTGTAAAGGTCATGTTGTAACCTCTGATAATTCATAGAGCACAATGTAAAGTTAAACATAAAATTAATAGCGAAGTTAGATGTAGTGAACTAAGTAATTTAAACGTAACATCACGCTCGTAATCCTCGAATGGGTAAGCAGAAGAGTGTAGCACTCCCACGTTTCACCAGTTACGTTTACGTCCCATGGAATAGGTGGTGAACCTATTGCCATACACCGGGCACAGATCCAAAGTCCGTGTCACTACTAGAAATTCTAAATTAGAAAAATCCGGTAGATCGGCTGTCGCTTTTGCAACCACTCGACCAACGGCAGTCAACTAAGTAATTGAATTAAAATATTAAAGTTAAGGACTGACCTGTTAGTGTCGCTTGACCAACTTTATGTATAAATATCTATAATGTTCGTAGTCATTTAAAAATGACATACCTATTTCAATTTTCTTAAGGGTGTATTGCGTACTAGCGTTTAGTATTAAACATTTTTTATCACTTCGGAAAAATATAATATCATTCAGCAAATTCGTTTCAGCGGGCAAAGACATCCCCTTAAGTTGACCTCTTTCTTCTTCATAGGGGTAGATTTAGAAATATATTTTAAGTGAGTTTGTGACATTCTCTTTAAAAACAATATACTTTGGCTTTTTATTGTGGAAACGTAAGGGATTAACGGTAAAAGTCCTTTTACATTTATTGATAATGACATCCTAGATAGTTACGGCTGACGACTGCATTTTATGTGTATTAGCTTTTGTGTCGAGCTCGTATATGCCTGATGTACCCTATATTATG
>DWJK01002678.1:0-14210 GCA_018248815.1 Croniades pieria auraria
GGCGGACTACGGCCTTAACCCTCTCAATATGAGAGGAGACCCATATTCCAACAGTGGAATGTTAATGGGTCGATGATGATGATGATGATATCTTTTCTTATTCATAATCTATTGAATGAAAATTGTTGCCAGTAGTTACCGGAAACCAGACGATATTATTGTAAAATATTTCAACGACACTATTATGTCGACAACAAATGTGAACAAAAATATTACGCAGTCGTATGTACATATGTGTTGTTGGTCAGTTACTTCCGACACTGATCGTATGTTATGAAAATCGCATGATGTTTATTTAAAACATATCTGTTGTTAAAACAGTTTCATGTTTAAGTCTCGGATAATCTCATAACAAACTCCAAATTAATCATTGCGTATATACACTACAATACATCGTCGACACGAAATCCGTTCAATGCTCGCAAGCAGCATTATTGGCCAGTTTGATAACTAATAAAAATATTAAGTACTAGCTGTTCCCGCGACTTCGTACGCGTAGATTTCGTAAGTTTTGAAAAATAAATTGACATAACTTTATTTGTTAACGGATTTAAATGAAAAAAACATTAAATGTTAAGTGAGGCCCATCACAATATAATCCTAGAAACTGCATTCAAATCGAATAAGCCGTTTCGCAGATTAGCGTGCATAAACATACAGACATACAGACAAACAGATAAAATGAACAAACATTGTTTTGAGTTCTCTTGCGTATATAAAGGCATCCCATTATGAATTTTTAAATATAGTTGCCGTGTACAGACGATCAGTTACAGTTTTATTATATGTATAGATTATAATGAAACAAATATTCTAATAGCGTGATAAATCCCATAAAATAATTGGCTGTTTAACGTGAAACGTAAAGTTTAGACGTGAAGTCTATAAATATGTATTACCGGTTACAATATTACTTATTTACAGCTTATATTTAAAGTTGGACCTATTCGGACCTAGAACTAGAACCAGAACCACTGAACCAAGGGCTAGTCAAACTAAAAACAAAACAAACCATAGATCAACGCCAAAACGCGACCCTCGCGCCAACACCATAAAAAACGATATTGAAAGTAATTCGGACCGAATGATCTTGATCCGAAAAATATCAGAGCGATATTAAAATTGTCAGTAATATTAAAAACATTAATATTTAGGCTGCACTAAGTGCCGAGCGCTCATTACGAATACTAACACCGTCTGATCACTTTCGCTTGACCGCAATTTGTTTTGTTCGACCGAAAATTCTCATGAATGCATCCCATCCAAAGCCGATCAAAACCCAACCTTATTACAAAGGAAACAGAGTTCAAACCACCCACAAAACAAAGCAGACATACAACCGTCAAGGTAATTACGACCTTAACTCAATGCAATAAAGTTTTAATACCAACGAACACCTTAATCACATCGAAATGCTGATAAAATATTTTCAATCTTATTACTTCTAAATAGAATACAGACAATTAAAAATTTCAATGCATCGTTAAGCAATCCTGCCAAGCGACATTTAACCCTATTACAATGGGTTACAGTCGATATTTGAATGTGTAATCGTTATGCTTCAGAGTCACGTCCCGTTGCTGTAACTTCAATCGTGCGGTTAGAAAGAGACGGCAACATTTTTACCGACGTTATATTATTACTTTGTGAGTTACGAAGACGTGATAGATGTTTACGAAATGTACCGAATATTTCTCAAGTTCAATTAATTAAATTAGAAAAATGACGGACGGGGAAACAAATGACGATAAAAACGCGTGAACCGGTGAAGTTTGAGAATGATTTTGGATATCCCCCTAGTGCTGGGTAAAGTTTCTCGAATACCAAACAACATTTACGACAAATGACTCACCGGTTGGTAACCGAATTGACGGTAAGCGGTCACATGTTATAGATAAATAAACGATACAATGTGAATTGTAAGTGCTTTGTTACGTCAAAAGGTATTTTTTTATGTCTAATGTCGGTCTTTAAAAACCCCTCCATTACGAAAAAAAACACAAATAATGTTATAGCTATCCCAATGGCGAGTTAAACATCCCATCCGATCCTAACAATCGGGAATTGAAAACCAGTCCTATTTTCGCGGTTTAATAAAAATAACTGCTTTATCGCTATTCCTATATAATGTATCAGAATCATATTTCCTTTTTCAAATAACATTAACAAAAAAAAAATAAAGATGTATCACATAATATTTAATGAAATAAACCTATATTTTTAATTGTTTACGTACATTTTAAAATACTAGTATTCTTATAATTTTTTAGACGTGGAAGAGTCTTTCACTCCATACACGGTTACATCTTTAGGGAGATAGAGGCGTGATGTTCCTCTTTATATTAATATAGATTTATTATACAGATCTTTATATTAGCGTGCTCCTATATCGCTTTCGACCCATAGAGTCTCAATGTAGAGCTACGAATGCAATGCGTTATTAAATGACGTAGAGCGAAAGGCTGTACGTACTGTTTTCTATTAACAGCCTTCGCGCGCGCAAATTGACCCAGATTCCCATGAATCGCTCCACACCATTATAATGACTTCGTAATGACCCGAGACGGGCTACTGGTGTATTTATGGATAGGTTAATGGTAAATAACAGTTATGGTATAGACCGCGTAATAATTCAATAAAATGATTTTTGAAAAATTGCTGAATATATTACGACTGTCTAGTTGGTCGAATGGTTGCCAGCACGACTGCCGATCCTGGGTTAAAATCCCAGGTCAGGTAACATTGGATTTTTCAAATTTATAATTTCTAGTAGTGACTTGAATAGACTCACCACCTACTCTTTAGGACTTAAACGCAATTGGTGAAACGTTGGCCTGTACTACATTCTACTGTTACCTCTGCGCGGATTAGGCGTGATGTTACGTTTGCTGAATATGTTTCCCTCTGGCAATGTCATGTTTAGTCTGGTATCTAAACATAATCATACTAAACAAATCTTATGTCACCTCAATAGGTATATTAGTCATATGTAAACCCTCGCTACATGAGAAGTGATGTTCACTAAGATTCGTTCCAAAACACCATTTTTTTGAGTTTAACGGAATTTGAATTATATTATGGACGTGTTATTTACAGCTGTGAGAGCACACAACACAAAAGAATTTAAATTCAAAGGTCAGTAGTCATTTTACAACGGATACTTGCAAATGTCAACTTAAGTATGACAAGTATTTCTACCTTCGATCGACTTGACATTCTCCTAGCACATACACATGGATATGAATATAATTTAAACTTTATTTCTCTCGATATAGTGGTCATTATTGTGCATCACATCATGTATAAGGTTGCTGGTGAGTAATAGGTCTTTAATGAATGCTTAGGGAATTAATGTAAGTGCTTGTTGTAACGCAGGTAATAACTGTCAAAGTGACAGATGTCAAACACACAGTTAAATTGTTGATATATGTAATTAAATAGAATTCTGTGCTTTTAAAATAATACAAAATTATATCAATAATACTGTAGACAAATATACTTATATTGTTTTAAATGTGTAACATCACGCCTGCAAACCCCGAAGGTGTGGGCAGAGGAGTGTACATTCCCACGGTTCACCAGTTACGTGGTGAGCCTATTGCCATACACCGGACACTGATCAAGACTTCGAATATTAAATTGTATTAAATAAATTATTTAAAACTGTTTCTATAGACCCAAAAGAACGATCCCGACTATATGCATAATTTATAATCATTAATAATACTTAATTGCTACACATAAAAACATGTGAAAATGTTCAAATTACCATCAAACAATCCGAATTTTCCCCAAGTTCACAAACACCATGAGAAAGCGTTTTTATCCCAGCTGATTGTGTGAGTTAATTTAGTTTCACAAGTCGTTAATTAAAGTCATGCAAATAAAAATTAGTAGTCACGCAATTATTTAAAAAAATATTAAAAAGAAAAAATGAAAATTGATAAAAATCCGACATTACATCTAATATATATGTAACATCTTGTAATCTGCGTCATCATCCACTTTTAAATCGCCATTCCTTATCAGCATTTAAAGGTTGATTAATAAAATAATGCACAAAAGTCGTTCCAAAGAACTCAAGATATCTCCACATTGAGTGTTAGCGAAATCGCATCACCGATCTGTATTAAAACCTAATCAGCTGATACAGAGTTGCTTATACACATTTTATGCAGAGAAATCTTCAAATCCGCAGTTAGCCAGCGTGGAAGACTTGCTACAGTTAAAATAATTAGACCTACCAAGTCTGAAGAGAAATTAGTGTTCCAAAACGTTACGAAAAAGTGGTTGATGACAATGATGGCGATGATGAGGAAGATTATAAAGATGTTGAAGGTGATAAAGATGATGATGATAACGACGCTGAACAAGACCATGACGTTGATAATGATATTGAAGGTAACAGTGAAATAAAATGAATGTCTTCACTTAAACAAAATTCATACAAACATCCTTTTACTCTAACAGTAGATAGACGAGATGATGCAATTGGGTAATCAACAATATTGCATTACAGTTAGTGAGTTGCACTTCGTAAATGTGCAACCGCTGAGCCTCTCACTATACTTAACACCTCGATGCATTATTAGTGATTAATGCATCTTTTTAACGATGTATTCATACCGATCATCATTGTGAAGCATCGTCATCAATTGTGGCGCAAAATGCCAGCTCAGAGACATTTAAAGAAAATCATCACTATTAAGACATTTATCATTGTACTGTGGGACACCCGTTCTCACCTCAAATTGAAAAGAGCTAAGGTTGTAGTCTACTACCCTTGTTTAGTGCGAATTGGAATACGTCAATGCATTTTTGTAATGTTAGGTAATTTAGCTGATAAATGAAGAATGATAATTCACCATAATCATCAGTAGTTTACCAATTTAGTGAACAACGGCTTGGCAACTCAAACAGATTTTAAAGAACATTATGGAGACCTTTTGGCATGTAAGTTTACTCACGACGTTTTCCTTCATTTTAGTGAACTACGCCAAAATTTGAAGAACAGAATTTTGGAAAGAGAGGCTAAATTACTAGGCTACCACTGCTTATCAATAATTATTATAAACGTATTAGGAAATTTTGAAAATTCTACGAAGAAATCATTAAATTAGCATGACACGCGTATAACAGGACTTCCAGAGCCGCACAACGATAAGGAAACCTAACCCACGGCACAACACCATATTTGGCTAAAGAGCCGCTGTGGATACCGCTGCTTGCTGGTACGATTCGAACATTCCAGAATATTCCCCAATGAGTTTTAAATAGCTTTTATTTTGTGTAGGTTAAATCGATTATTGTAAGATACAAAAGCAAAATTGGAAGACTGCAGGACTGTTTGCAACTTGAGGATAGCCTTTATTATTGAAGGTAAATCTTCAAAAATATTCTCGGCTTTAGCACTTGAGGAAATGTTCGATAATATTCTTGCCTTTTTGATGACATTGTTGCGTTTCATGGGATTATACCGCTGATGTCTTTGGTATCTACCAATGCATCAAGACTGCTGTTTTTGCATTGTGGATTACCATCTAGCATTTTCCGTAACTGGAATGTAAATTCAAAACCGTTATTTCACAGCAGCCGATTGTGACCGATGCCAAACCATCTTTACTCTTTACTTAAGAAAACAGTACGACATAAACGTAACTGGTGAAACGTGCGAGTGTACTCCTACCCCTCCCTGCCCCTTCGAGAATTACAGGCGTGATGTTACGTTTTTTTTTGTATTCTGGAATATAGGTGTTAGAGCGTTGGACCAAAGATCTTAATAAAGCAAGTGGCAGTAATTCTTGAGACTAACCAAAGACCTGTGACACTTCTCGAAATTGATCCAGCAGTGGACCAACGACGGTTTATGTGATGATAGCCATTCAGGCGCTATTTGCGTTCACTTAGCATCGTGTACCAAATAAAGTTATTTCCACATACGAGCGGTTTATAGTGTTATGAGTAACGAGGTGATGTAAACCGGCCTCATAACAGCACGTTCGGAGTTACCGCCTCCGTGCGAAACGTAAGTTTGTATAACATTAGCATTCTGTGCTCCAGCGGCGTTTTTATAACTTAATGTCACGGCTGTGACATTTACATCAGCTGTAGACATTAGCTGGCCTGTTGGTTTAATGGTTAGTAACTGACTGTTGCGCTGAGGATTGCGGGTTCGACTCCCATTCAAATTATTTTGAGAGACTTCGTTACAACTTCTGTTCGTGTGCTTTCCTCAAGCAATGTGGACAGTTTCTCATAGCGACATAACAAATAACATATTTAAGTAGGCAAAACCTTAAGACAAGTGTTTTGCCGCCAAAATCACTAATATTAAAAGTGTGTCTATACTAACCAAATTTTAATTATGCCTGATAGTATTTATTTTTTGCGTGTGATACCTTAAGCTAAGGGATACAAGGGTGTATTTAATCGTGAATGGTATTCTCTCCCACTCAACCCTGGCTGTTGGAAAGAGTCTATGGTACTATATTAAACTTTGTAATTGCAAGCAACGTGTTCCGTTAATAAAAAAGAACCCCTACAATACGTGGTCCACAATGACTTTAAATCGAGCCGCGTGGAAGCAGATGGCGCTTTTAACAACTTCCTCCCAACGTGTCACTTCCGTTTTCTAACATTTTTACTCTGTTTCCATCTGTTGGCACAGATTATAAAAAATACATCCTCTGGTGCCGTAACAACGTTGTAAAATTGGAATTTATGAGTATAATATTGTGGTAAGTGGAACACCAGGACAACATAAAACATAGCGAAAAAAACGAAAATGCAAGCCTAGTTTCCATGATTACCAATTGTGAGACAAACAAACACAAGAGCAGTCACAAACAAAGGAGCTTTGTAGATACCGCCTGTACTCTTCAACGGTTTGGTGGGAGTTGATAAATTGCAGCGTGGTATACTATGGGCTTAGCCCTTCTCATTCTGAAAACAACCGGTGTCTTCCAATGGAACGATAATGGAGTTGATGGTGATGAATGAATGTTTATAAATGCACAAGAGTCCTCTCCCACAGGAACCTTAACGCATCGAAACTTAAATGTGGAGTTGAACTACATATAAACCACTCCAAACATTTTTATAAAAAACGTAACATCGCGCCTGTAATCCCCGAAGGGATAGGCAAAGGAGTGTAGTACACTCCCACGTTTCACCAGTTACGTTTAAGTCTCATGGAATAAGTGGTGAGTCTATTGCTATACACCGGACACAGATCCAGACTCCGAGCAACTACTAGAAATATAAATTAGATAAATCTAATAGTACCCGATCAGGGATTTGAACACAGGACCTCCCGTTCGGCAGTCGCGTTTGCAACCACTCGACCAAATTTTTACTTGTCCATCAAATCAACTGGCAATATGTATATCCACGCCCATATAACTGTATCCAGCATTGACTTATTACTATAATGGTCAAATAATCAATATTTTTATGGCAATTGTGACCAACTCCACCCAAACCAGCTTAATTGATTGTCATTTGATGATGACGTCACCCAAGTCAACTTCTGTCCTCAAAAACAAACATTTTCTCGTGCAAGAACACATATTCTAATATATAAGTCACAATAGAATGTGCCTTACACTGAAATTTAACTGTAAACGTGGATTTCATAATAACAGAATATTAAGACATATGATTAAATATGTACCGGCTTAACTCTCTTACGTTTTTCGGGATGGCCCGACTAGTTCCGGACCTGTACGAGGTCCTTCCTCATGAACACCCGCCGCTTGCGGCGAGGTCGCGACGAAGACAGACGGACGCGAAAAACGTACGTGAGTTAAGCCGGTACATATTTAACCATGTGTATAAATACTCACGAAACGTTAATGATTAAGATATAGTTTCTGATTACATTATTGGCCAGGTTAACTCACGCATGTTTTCAATCTCCGCCGCGGCCTCGCTGTGATCGATAAGGCCGACCAAACAAACAACTTGGGTAGGTCTGAAACTATTCGGGCGATCCCGAAAAACATACGTAACTTATTTCGGTACGAGTATATAACTCAATTGCATGTGTTAGTTAGTCCTGGATACCATTTAATCTTGTCTATATATACTTATGAAACTTTTAATAAGAATGTATTGATCGTTTGATTATGTCTATCGGCGTAACTCTCGCACGTTTGTCGGGCTATCGCATATAAAATCATATGTTAAAACACTCATGAGACATATAATAGTAAAATATTGGTCGTTTCGATATCCTTTGACCGTTTCAGACCAGCTCAGAATAGTTTCTTACCATCTATGTAGAATGAAGGCATAAATCGGTATAGTAAGGTCCGGTTAAGTGGGTGGGACTGGTGAGCTCGTGAGTCAGCATGACATCAACGCTTAGTCACCGAGGCTTTTGAGGCTGCTTTGAACGAGGTGGTTTACCACTAGGTTGTGTTGTGTCAACACAAACTTTTGCCGATGACGTTCAGTAACATCGGATGATGCATTCAGAAGTAATTGTTAGGAATAGAAGTAGACAGTAGAAAGAAGACATATTTATCTTGAAATGATTTACGATATCTTTTTTCTATTTTTTTCTTTTTTAGTTTTTGCTCACCACAATGTTTCGGTATCAATAAACGGTATATACACAAATGAAAACGAGACACACGGTCATTATCAACTCTTTTCTCGTTCTCTTCTTATGTGGAGATGTCTCCTAAACGAGAAGCACTGAGGCCATAGACGGACAGACTGGCCGAGTGACAGATATAATTGTGACGTCACTCCGAACTATAAATGATGATATCATTAAAACAGCTGCAACGCAAACATCATACTTAAACATCCCTATATAATAGTTCTCATATATACCTGTATGTTTTCACACCCTTTTAATTTTCTATTTTCCCATTTAATTAAAACGAAACCACCAGCTACAATAAAACGCAACGTTTTATTGAAGCACCATAAATACGAAAACGTAGCCGAAAACGAAGCGACATCACAAACGTTTTTGACAGAAACACAAAAGACAAAAATAAATTTAACCAGCGGCGTTAAAAACTGAGAATTGTGGCGCCATTTTTGGCATCAGCCCCGGAAGTGATACACCGGGCGGAAATTGCGCGGAGCTTTTATCTCGAAAGCTCCTTGAATAGCGCTTTGAGTGCACAGCTTTTAATTATAATGAAGTAGATAGCTATTGAATAAAATGATGCGCTGCTGTTTTATGAAGTTTTTTGTACTGCACAGCAGTTAACGAAAATAATGTTCCAGTGTAATTTTTAATTGTTAGTATGCGTGGAGCTGAAGATCGAGCTCAGTGGCGTGCTATGGGAGAGGCTATGTACAGCAGTGGACGGGAATAGGCTGATTATGCGTGTATTAATTCGGTCAATTACTGGATGCGACAAGCCGAGGACAGGGCGCGATGGCGGTCATTAGGGGAGGCCTATGTAGAGCAGTGGACTGAGATAGGCTGATGATGATGATTATTATTATTATTACTATTAGATTAAATTCCTTTTAAGGTAAGTTTCATCGACCTTAGCGCTACTGCTATTAAATCCATATAGCACTAAATCCGTACTACTGTTGAGAATTTTTGTAATTTGGAATTAAAAAGGCAATAGTTTACCACCATCAAATACATTATATCCTTTACACACACAAATCGCATATTTTATTATATTTATAAATGTTTTCTGCGTCATTTTATATGAGATACACGAGTATAATTTAAATAGATATATAATTTCGTCAAACGCATACGACATTCGAATCCAACCTCTCCTGAAATGTCATTTGACATCTAAACCGTTATTGCCATGCATCTGTGAATAACAAAACTCAAAGGTATTGCAGCTGTGTATTTTAAACACAGTTCCTAACATGGTGTTTATCCAACAACACATCCGTAACAATTAAATTAACATGTAACAATGCAATCGAATGTTTATGCTGTAAACATAATGAATGGATAAAAACTACACATCAGCTGTCATCAGCGCTCTCAAGGTGCTCAGTTGACATTTGACGCGATGTCTCCAACCAGCTGGCGATCTGCGGCGTCCCGTACCGAAATATACCGGACAAGGTTCTCCGGATACATTCTAAAAATTCTTCGTTTTTATTCGATCTTTATCACTTCAAAATACATCAGACGACACTCAGTGGACATGTAATAAATTTTTCAGTGTAAAATGTTTCGTGAAGGATCAGTATATTGTGATTAAATTCGGTATCTATTTAACTCGTATCTGTTTTCAGTCGCCACTACGTTGAATGAGAACGTACTAATAGACTTCAGTGAAGCCACCAGTTAGTCGGACTATTTCATTCATTCATATATTCATTAATCTTGTATCAATCTCTTCGAATTGCGAACGTGTAGGTTCTTTGGTGCGGGCGTGTTACATTATGTATAAACATAACATAACATAATGCCCGTATTATGATACGGATAAGCAGTAGAGTGTAGTAACTGCACTTGTTACAAATCATGTTATTATAAGAAAATTATTATCGTAGTGAAAGATTGAAAATGTTTAAGAACAAATACATTACATATATTATTGTATTACGAAACTCTCTTAGCCGGAGCCCCATTCGCGCTTAGCTAACTTTTTTCTCAAACACCGATCCAATTGCTCCTCATCCCAGTAACGGTATCACTAATCTATATACTACATGTTATTGCTAGTGTCTGGACAGAAAACAATTAAATTCCACATTTAAAAAGTGACCGCTCGTCATATATCAATAAAATGGCAAATAAAGCGTTGACTAACTGACCTTTAAGGGCAACAGCAGGTTTATAAAATTATATCTATAGCAATATTATAAAAAAAAAGATTTTTTGTTTTTTGTTTGTATCGAATAGGCTCCAAAACTGCTAGACGGATTTAAACCATTTTTTCACTAATAGAAAGCTGCATTACCAGGCAGTAACATAGGCTGTAATTAATTGAAAAAAAACCCAGACAGATGCAAAAAAAATAGGTTATGTTAACCAAGATATAAAAAATCCTGTGACCCTTTTGTACCAGAGTTTTAGATCTTAATTACTGCCACCTCATCACAATCGTCATAATCGGTAGTGTATTACACGAGAGTCGCTAAGCATGCGAGAACATGAGAATCATTAAACGGTTATAATAATATTTCAATTAAACACTCTTAGACGCACACTAATATTCTATTACGTATATCCATAGACGCACATGCACACGGACACGGACACGCGCACGCGCACAAACGCGCGCACACACACACACACACACACAAATGTGTCATAAACAAGCGCCAAATTAAATGAATAAGTCTCATTAATTACTTTGCGAGTGAAACTAGCAAATTTTCTTGTCATTGTTTCATGCGCAAGTTCTATCAGGACTGACTAGATATTGTTGCTGACTGGTTCACAAGGTCTATTGCTTAGTGGAGCTGGCTGCTGCTACAGAGGGTGTGGGTTCGATTCCCGCTCAAACCAAATATTTTAGTTATGATTATGGCTATTTGTTTTGTGTGTATACAATTATTTATGTAAATATATGTTTACATATGTACTTTATCAGTTGTCTAGTTACTATAGAAAGACGTAAATATAGATGTATTTAGACTCGAATTAAAACCTATTTCGATTAGTATGCGCAATGGATATCTATTAACATACAATTAGTCTGTCTGTCCTTCATGTACGTATCTGGTTAGTACTAAGGGGAAGATCAGTGTCTGATATTCCATAGAATTAGTATTTGAATCACGAATATTGGGGTTGATTTATTATCTATGTCAATTTTACCAATTTTAATTTAAGCAGTCTGCCTTTAATACTTACAGCCTCTTAAATAAAATTAAACATAGCATCACGTCTGAATTTCAAAGAAGAGGTAGGCAGAGGAGTATAGTACACTCCCACGTCCCACAATGGAACAGGTGGTGAGCCTATCGCCATACACCGGGCACAGTGCAAACTCCGAGTCACTACTAGAAATTCTAAATTAGAAAAATCCATTACTACCCGACCCGGGATTTGAACCCAGGACCTCTGGATCGGCTGTCGCGCTTGCAATCACTCGACCAACGAGGCAATCAGTGGTTCATTATATACTTTTTATTATATATTATCAGGATCAATCCTTACAGTACAGGCAGAGAATACCGAGTGCCAAATATCTCAATCCTTACAGACCTGAAGTGGTTTTTCTACACACATCACTCTTTCCACACACGATATTGATATACATAAATACATATCTTTACGACAGGTTCTGTACGGGGTCGGCAGACAGCACGGAGCACGATATTCATTTATACAAACAAATAAAATTGGAGTGTCTGTTTTCAATATTAAAATAACCGCTTTTTACTAAATGCATATGTACGTAAATACGGTACATATATCAAAATAACATTTTGTAAAATTTTTGCCTGTCTGTCTGTTCCGGCTATCTGGAACGGCTGGACCGATTTTGATCGGACTTTCACTGGCAGATAGCTGATGTAATAAAGAGTAACTTAGGCAACTACAATTTTAGAATTTTAGAAAAAAAAACTAAATGTATAAATATGTACAAAAACATAATATCGATTCACAAAATGGAAGAAATTCATTAAAATAAGCATAGGTATTTCTATAAGCGACATACAGAACTAATAAGTTATCGTAAAATCTGCGAACTGGACAATAACTGTTTCGTTAAATTCCACGCGAACGAAGTCGCGGGCACAGCTAGTAATCTATATAAGTCGCTATCCCAAACGACTACGGCGCTCGAGAACCTTTCGAATTAAACACAAAATCGCAGGCAAGTTTTCCACAAAGCCGATTAATCACGCTTCAAATTGGCACAGCCATTGATAATGACACGAAATCAAATTTAAACGATAATCGGCTTCATCGCACTTAACAATAAGAGTTAAAATGGTGTGATTGGAATTACATGCTAAGACTGATTTGTAAACCGGATCTGCACGACCCAAGGTTAACGGACTTGCGAAACTGATTCTTTATTAAATTTAATCATTGCTTTTATTTGTATAAGCGTCAAAACCTCTTTTAGCAGGACTCTCTACTGCGCTGTTACCTTCGAATATTTCTATAAGAGAGTTTACATTACAGTCTGGCAGTCTTTAAATGTAACATCACGCCTATAATATATAATTAGGCAGAGGAGTGTAGTTACACTCCCACATTTCACCAGTTACGTTTACGTCCCATGGAATAGGTGAGCCTATTGCCATACACCGGGCACAGATCTTGACTTCGAGTCACTGCAAGAAATTCTAAATTAGAAAGATCCAATAGTACCCGACCCGGGATTTGAACCCAGGACCTCCCGATTGGCAGTCGCACTTGCAACCACACGACCAACGAGGCAGTCTATGTATGTATTGAATATTCTTTGTTCTGATCATTGGGTTTATTTGTATTCCCAAAACCTCATCAAACAGGAGGCTTTACTACAATGTTACCTTTGGTATTTCTATAATAAAAAAGTAACATCACGTGTGCAATTCCTGAAGGGATAGACAGGAGTGTATTACACTCCCACAATAAAGGCAGTTTATAACAAATATACTCTGGGACTACAAAATATTCGAGCGTCTGATAATCAATATCAGTGACATTTTATTATATTTTTCTCTTAAAGATACTTTGAACAAACGTCCAAACACTGACTTACTGTTGAATATTCATGAAGTAAGACTTATACCACAAAAAAGTCATAAATATAAGAGTAAAAGTGAACAGAGTGAGAGGAAGTTGGAAATGTAAGAGTTCGCCAGGGTAGTGGACTGTGTCCTAATCTTGAGAGGAGAATCAGATCCAGGATTGGAGAGATTAAAGGAATGATGACATAAAGCATTTTCCGATATGAACTGTCACTATTGATATGGAAGTCATCGCAATTTGAACTGATCAGAGTAATGGATGTTTGTTTATAAGAGAGCTGTTTCGTGGCGAAAGACGCGACTGTGGTCTTCAAAGTCTCAGCACCTTGGATTGAAGGTTGGGCCAATACAATTTTACCTCATTCAGTTCTATGTCGTTTTCCTGCTATCTGCTGTTTGACGTCATTTCTGAATTGTATACATTAAAATGTTATTGATACTATTAAATGTTTCGTGAGTATTTATACACATGGTTAAAAATGTCCTGGCTTAACTCACGTACGTTTTTCGGGATGGCCTGACTAGTTTCGGACCTGTACGAGGTCCTTCCTCATGAGCTCCCG
>DWJK01002679.1:0-14208 GCA_018248815.1 Croniades pieria auraria
GTGAAGTCCGCCAACTCGCACTTGGCCAGCGTCGCGGACTATGACCTTAACCCTCTCAATATGAAAGGAGACCCATATTCCAACAGTGGAATGACAAATTAGTCGATTATTATTATTATTTAATAATGTAGGTGTTGTGATATACTCAGTTAACGAAAATATTGAACAATACATTTGGGCATGCGATAAAAAATATTTTGTTTAGATTTGAAGTATTTGCGAAAAAATTAAATGCATAAATTGTATGTGCATTTTACAATGTCAGATTTGAAGTGGTTCAGACAACGGGCGACGGCGCGGACGTGACACTATTGCATCACGACGTAGGGCTGGTCCGGACGCGAGACGCCATGCATCTGCGCAGCTCGCCGCCAGCTGACCTGCGCGCTTCGCTGCGCAAATACAACTCATTGGACTTGACCGACAAAGAAGTGCAGGTAAGAATGCCGTTACACGTAGATATGAAGCGCGTTATAGTCTAGCTCTATTTGTAAAGTAACGACATCCGTGCTTTCATCGACTTCCAAAGTCATTCACGATGTTCATTCATTGCTAAAGCAATTGCACGGGTTCAGATAATAGAAATAATATTATTTTGTGATAATTGAGATAAAATTATATTGTGTTTAATAACCATATCAATATTAAATTTATTTATCCTCGTCGATGAGCGTACGTATAGGTAAGTGAGAGAGCATGATAAGCCCACGTAGAACATACTTTAATTAGTGAAACGTGGAAGTGCTAAGCTCCTCTGCCTCCCTGAAATTCATTTGTAAAATTACGCTCGATAGGTGCTTGGATTCGGGCGAACAGAGCGGTCAGTGCTAGGCGAGGAGTTGTTCGGTGCGCGACTGCGGCTGGTGCCGTGCTCGCGTTCTTCCTGGGTGCACTGCGTATGTGGCGCAGCCAGTGGCGCGGCGCGCGGTGTCTGTTCCGGCGATTCCGGCGGGCCTGTGATCTACCGCAACGTACAGGTTCTCACGAATTCGAAACTTGTGTTTTAATTAGTTCCGAAAGAAGTGACCGAGTTTAGGACCGTAACGGGTAGAAATTTTTAATCGCTGCTTACCCTTATGGAAAATATACATGACAATATGTATGTATTTAAGTTAAGTTCAGAGTCATCATTATCAGCCTGTTGAAGTCCACTGCTCGACATCTATTGGTGTTTGCCCACAATCAAAATTAGGTTTAGTTGCCTCTTACAACAACTTGGTATTCCGACATGGGATCAGGGGATGTATTCTATCAACGCCCCGACAAGGATAAATTTACTATCCCAATATAGTTCAGTATACCGCACTGTAACACATTGTCTTTGTAAAGCGTTAATGAAGTATTTCAGAATACATAAACCCAAATGGTTCCACAGGTGGGCGTGACATCGATGGGCCCAGTGGAGTGTGCGCGGGCAGGTGACGCGCCGCCGGAGGGCTCGACCAGTGTGTTCACCTCGCTGTTTCAGTACGCCGACGTGGTCAACGCTACCATTACCGACACGGAAGCCGCACTGCGCATGCAGCGTATCGGCCACGCTGTTCTGAACGCCCCTACACAGCCGCTTCTCTGCCTTCTATTGCCAGCCTTGATGCTTCTACCAGCGCGGTGATAGAAAATACATACCTATCTTTAAATTTATAATTTGCGATATGTGTTTTAATTTTTTTTTCATGTAATACCTTCAACGCTATATTTGATTTCAAAATACATCATTTAGTCCACTGGGATAGAATATGGTGATGTTTCGACGTCGCTTCAATGTATTATCAAATGGAGAAAGGAATCGATTCGTCTATTTTACTCCTTTCTTATTCCGTTTAAACACTGCAAAATTAAAATAGAAACAAAACAAGAGTACTAAAAACGTTGTTGGAAAATTTTAAAAAAGAAAAGATAAAACATACCAATGTTAAGTACAATGTAATATATAATAACGATTTTCACCCTACACGTTAAGGTACAATCCTCTCTTCGCTAAACACGTGACTTTACAAGGATTACAGGTTTCGTAGCGCTACTGTTACAGTAGATAGGCGAAGTAACCTGTATGTCGTATTTCCTTTACGTAATCCGCAAGTTCGAATCATGATATTGGGTGGTTAGGAATATAGGCTCTAACTTATATACATTATATGAAAGGTCAACATAAAAACTTGATTATTATGTACCGGCTTAACCCACGTAAGTTTTTTCGTATTAGTTCCACTAGTTTCGGACCTACCGAGGTCCTTCTTCATGAGCCCTCGCCAAATGCAGCGAAGTCGGTGCGGACACTAATTACCATACCTTAAAATTATCGTTGAAGACTTTCGGAAGTAATATATTAATTCTGCATAGATTGACATTCACTTTTTCAATCAGTTCACAGGAGAAGCAACCCTACATTGTAATTTCTATGGCTAAAACATGGTGGGACTTTTGTACCCCCGTCTGAACTGATCCCAAAGTATTTTGTTTAAATTCGTTTCTAAAGGTCGAAGCCAACACTTCTGTAAAGCCAACTCCTCGGAACTTACTATATATCTTTGGAAATGAGTCGGTAAACTAGCAATCCCTCTACTATTAATATAGAGCATCTGTGCTCGTAACGTCAAATTTTAATGGTTTTCTGCATCACTTATTAAATGTAACACGAACAGATGTACAGAACTACTGTTAGTTAACACGAACATATCTATAGTTAGCGTAGAGTTTGGAACCACGGCTCGTAATTCAATCTGTCGTTCGGGCAATGCTTATTTTCAGCAAAAATCATTGCATCTTTCCATGATTGTCTCTACAATAATGATATTGTAAGTGAACTAACCCTTCTAAATGTGCAGTTTTAGAAAATATAACCAGAAATACTAAGTATAGGACTCATTTGGTCAAAGTACGCAAGTCTTGGTCTTTCTCGGAATGATCGCCCTCGTACATTCCAAATGACAAAGGATTTACTTCGCGACACAAATATCTGGGTGATTGTTGGAGAATACTTTGGGATGTCGCAGCACGTGACCGTCGCTCGGCTTACCGCTGATTGAATTTCGAACTCACCTAATCGAACATAGCTCCCACTGATAGTCTTCAGTGTTCTAGTTGTAATCTGTGCACAGATCACGTTGGCCATCAGCTTAGTTGTAATAAAACGTAGGAGCCTAAGCTTATAAGGTTTTGAAGTTCTTAAATTGTTTAATAAAGGGTTCCGTTACGCGTCAACTTTATTTAACGCACTACATTTTTATAATGTAAACAAAATGGTTTTAGAGTCTAACAAGTTATTACGGCAACCACCCATGTATTGGGTTGGGGAATAAGTTCATAGCGTTTTTAAATTTTACAACGATTTGTTTGCTGTTTGGCAAAGGATAAGTAAGTATCTATTCGATAGAACTCTTTCTGCTCTACAAAACTATGTTAATTTTATTTATGAGTTATTTAATTTTTTATTAGTTTTAAGGCTTAGAAATGGAACACCCAGGAGGCAAAAATCAACATTTTCAACACCTGCTCTTCTTTGCTTTCATCGAGGTCAAAAAGCTGCCGAAGCAGCCCGGGACATTTGCGACGTGTATAGAAAAGATATCATAGGCGAGTCTACAGCACGGAAATGGTTTGCAAAGTTCAAAAATGGCGACTGACGTCGATGACACGCCCTGCAGCAAGCCTTCTGAATTCGATGAAGAAAGTCACAAATCACTTTGGAAGGAGAACGGTCGCCATACCAGTCGTGAATTGGCGGAAAAAATGAACTGCGATCGTAAAACTATTCTTAATCACCTTAATTCAATAGCATTTTCCGAAAAATCAGGACCTTGGGTGCCTCACTAGCTCAACGAAAAAAAAACAAAGAAAGTCGCCTTCAAATTGCTTCTCAGCATTTTGCCCTCCATCGAGCAACACGCGGTCATAAACAGCGCTTTTTGTACCGAATCGTCACGGGAGATGAGAAATGATGCCTATACATCAATATAAAGCAAAGAAAAGAGTGGGTGGCTCCAGGAGACACGCCAAAGCTGAGAGTTAAGCCGGATTTTCATCCAAAGAAGATCATGATATGTGTTTGGTGGGACTGGGAGGGCATGGTGCACTGGGAAATGCTCGAAAAGAATGCCACGATCAACAAGGAGCTTTACATTGCCTACCTACACAGAGAGAATGAGGCTATTCGACTGGAAAGAACTGATCGACATGGTCAAACCATATTCCTTCACGACAAGGCCATGCCGCATGTTGCACAAGTCATCAAAGCCGCACTCCAAGAGCTCGAATGGGACGTCCTTCAGCATCCGCCGTATTCTGCAGACCTTGTACCGACCGATTACCATCTTTTCCGCTCCCTGTCAAACCACATGAAGAGCGTTACCTTCGATAACAAAGAGGTCCTTAAAAACTGGCTCAACAACTTCCTTGACACCAGACCAGGCGATTTTTGGCTGAACGGAATCAACAAATTGGTCGACAGGTGGGAAGAGGTTGAAAACAGCAACGGCGAATATATATGTATTTCATTAATTTATTGATATAATTATTGTTTTTTGTTTAAATAAAAATCTTCGGTAAAAACGCTACGAACTTATTCCCCAACCTAATATGTTTTAGTAACCTAAGTTCAGTTTACCGTATTTCTATTTGCTCTGATAAAGAACCCTTTGAGAACGGCGACGGTTCGTATGTGTACGCTTAAGATTAATGTCTCAGTTCATTTGCATTGCATAATACAGCTCTTGCGGATTGCTGCAGGCTATTTTTATTTTATTTAGTTTTACATTTCCCCGTGGACTTCGGCTGGAACACCTGCCGATGCGATAGAAGCGTATTCACGTCGAAGAGTTTCTTTCAATACAAATTGAAAATAAATTCACTTTGATATACGAGTTTGGATTTTTTCAAAGTAACGGTAACTGATACTGCTAGTTAGCAAAGTTATCTTTGCTAATAAATCAATATCTTTTTTGGAACATCTCCACACACGGCCATCTAATTCCAAGGTAGGCAGAGCTTGTTGTAGTAACCAGACGCTAACAAACTACTCATATACTCGTACATAGTACATATCTATTGATCTCTCTATACCTTTAAACGAGCAATTCTTGTATATATGTAAATAATCGGAATCTCGGAAACGGCTACAACGATTTTCTTTAAATTTAGTACGCAGGGGGTTTTGGGGGCGATAAATCGATCTAGCTGGGTTTACGTTTTAGAAAACGTTGTTTTACCCGTGTTTTCAGGCAATGAAAAACTTTACTGCTTTACCGACACAGCAACACTAAAGCTACTTATTGAAGTATTTATTGAGATGGCGTTGTTAAAGCACACTAATTGTAAGCCAATAAGTGTTTGGTTTAATGTTAGACCAAAAAATCATTAGTTACCTTATATTATTGATAAAATATGTCTTTTTAACTCACGTGTGCACTTAAAAATGCCTAAAAGATCTTTGAAATAATATATTAGAATACAATCGGTATATTAATAATCAAATATAAAAATACCGAGCTTTGCTCGGTCAACCAGGTACTAGCATACTTTTGTCACCTAGACACCAATACTTCTGCTCATTACGTTAATATTTGTCTTGGGTGGGTTATAAAACCCGCAAGCCCTACTCGGTAGTCAGGTTTAGTAACCACTGGTCTAACAGTGGTGGTGGCTAGTGGGAAAACAAAAAATTAAATATATAATTAACTTAATGTTAACGAACATTTTTATAAGTGTTATTAGTTCTAGTAATAAAATAAAAGTTATAAACACTCATTAGAAATAAATGCCTAGCACAGAATGTGAAAAATTGCAATCAACGTCAGGGCACGTCAGGCAGCCGCGCGCCTCTCGTGCCCCCACGTGTTCACGCTGCCGACGAGGTGACGTTTTTAAAACTGGTGACCGTTTTCCCTACAAAAATAGAAAAAACCACGAAAACGACACTTTTAACAATACCTTAAGGATAACTGTTGTCACAGAACAGCAACCAGCAATGAAAGGGTAAAGAAATAATAAGAAATAAAAAAACTAGGAATCATGTCAAACAACAAATCTGCAAATCCTACACAGCTCCTTACGAAACGTCCTGACAGTAATTATTAGTATTGTTACAGCACATCAAATATACTGTAGTCCGGTAATTCATTTGTATTTTGAACACTACGCATGAGAGGCTCTTGAAACTAAAAACTAAACGCATTCCGGTTTGCTTGGGATTTATTTAAGTGTTTATGAACTTTGTAACCTCCCATCCAAAAGTCTGAAACGACCCGTCCTTTCCCTCCCTTAAAAACTCCATCCTACGGTGTGGTCACATGACAAGAAGCCAAATTCGCAGTCATGTTTGTCATCATGGCGGACACCGCTTCTGTGACACCCGGAGTGCAATGCTTAACGCAGTTAGCAACATCTATGTATATGCTAGATTTATAAAAGAATAATGTTAATTCTTGTAAACGATGAAATATTGTAAACAACAGCCGATTAAAACACAATGGTTTACTAAATCTAAGTACTGAAAGTTTGTAACGGTTAAACACATAAGATTTGCTTGTAGGTGTTTGGACCACTGATAAAGAAATATATATAAGCATTTTATATAAAATTTAAATAACATTACCAATTACTCAATCGAACGTTCCTTTAACTACTCGTTGACATTTACACTTATATTTGAAACTAGCTGTGGCTCGCGGCTTCATCCGCGTTAATTAGAGAACAATCTATTAAAAAACTGTTTTACGAACATCACGCTATGATCACCAATAGTAAATATAATAAAAAAATAGCTGTGCCGTGACTTCTTACGCGTAGATTTCGTAAATTTTGAAAAATAAATTAAAATAATTTCTTTATTTGTTAACCGATTAAAACGAAAAAAACACTAAATTAAGTGAAGCCCATCACAATATAATCCTGAAAACTGCATTCAAATCGGATAAGCCGTTTTTGAGATTAGCGTGTACAAACATACAGACATACAGACAAATAGACAAAATGAAAAAACACTGTTTGGGTTCTCTTGCGTATATAAAGGCACCCCATTATGAATTTTTAAATATATTTGCCTTGTACAGATAGCGATCAGTTACAGTTTTATTATATGTATGTATAGATTAAGCTTTCGTGTATTGCAAAGAACGATTCGCGATTTAAGCACGCAGTAGAATAAATAAGTACATAATACACCCATTAAGTGTACAGTACAATGGAAAATGCAGTGGAAGCTGTCGATCATCAAGTGAAACGTTTGTGACGTCTGAGTACCGTTTGCAGCAGAAATAAAAAAAAATTATATACTATTAGATAGTGAATGAATTGTATCAGTAAATACTAATAATTTATTATTGGATAAGTGACTCCCTAATAATTTTATATATTACTAACAAAATTGTTTATTAATTAGGTATCGTATAATTCTTTGACAATTGTTGTGTTACAAACCTTAATCGTGTCGATGTCATAGTTTGATGGAATATATTTAAAAAATATAAAAGATAACAATAGAATTAATGAAGCAATTGACGAAAAGAACGTGTTTCCTTTGTGGTTCAAACAAATTTTATAAGTAATTCGCAAAAACGTAAAATAAATATAAGATTTTGTAACGTTTCCTAAATAACATGTGTACATCTTACCGGAGCCCGAACAGACGTCGGCACTCAACTCAACTCAACAGTTGTTCAACTTTCAATAACTCGTGTTACAAAAGAACCACCTAAAGCTTCAAATGACATTATAAAAATAAAGGGAATGAGCTACGTAAACCTACTATTTTAGATATCAGCTTCAAAGCCCGGCGAAAATCTTAACGAAGTTATATGCGTCTTTAAGTTAACATGAAACTATTGTAAGGTCCTTCTACTTGCATAGGATATTAGGAAATAATCCTACGCTCTTCAGAGTTTTCGATAACTTTTGCTATCGCGTGGGAGTCCACCAACGCGTCATTCGACAGTATGATAAACTATGACTTTGAATCTTATTCCGAAAAGAGACCCGTCTCCAAGGATAACGAGGGCCGGTGATCTAGACAATGTCCTTTTTAGGGTAGGTGTTAATGGATTGTCGTTTCACAACATTGCCACTATGCACTGTGCAATGGTTTCTGCTATCCAAAGCCGGGTAATTTAAGTTGTATTATTTTTTAGTTTTTTGTATTTATTTTTTAGTTAATTATTCATTTTTATTTTTGTAATATTAAAAAGTCGCCGATCGACCCTTCCAAATTATAGAAATATAGCATTCACGAGTAATGCGCTTTTAACAGGAGTAAAGCCAAGCGTTTCTTTTAATCTCGGTTTTCGTTGAGGAACATTTGTATCCGAATATTAAAACTTTATACGGTAAGGAATTTGCAGTGTTGTTTATTAACAATAGGCAACGTTTAAAATTACTTCAATGCAATATTCTGAACAAAATTTTAAGACATCGATGTCATTACGACAAAACAAAATATTGTACCAGAAGCGTCCATAGCCGTGACTAGGTCGCGGTTCGTAAGGGATCTACATATGTTTGTCTGTCTAATTTGTGCGCGTAGACCCTACGACAAATGGCTCTTAGTGGCAAAATTTTTCGAAGATTTCCTTGCTTTACAGGCCCCATTAAGACGATATTAAACGTGGGCGAGCACTCGGGCTCGGATAATATCGAAATACCGACAGAAAACAATCATTAACCAGAGTCGGAGCTAGCCACTTAATGACATTCGACGTTTGGGTTGGGCATTCACCTGTATTTCCACGAATCGCAGTTCATAACTTTATTCAAATAAGAAGCAAACATCAAAAACGTTTTTCACGAGGAAGCTAACGTTAGAATAATTGGCACAGGGTATAAAGTACACGCCTACATAAAAAGCGCGCGAACTCGCGTTGCTGGTATTTGTTAGGCAAATGTGTCTCCATGCCTGCTGCTGACGGCGGTCGGCATATCGTCAAAGCAGTTTTAGCGTTTCTTTCTTTTACTTAATTCGTATCCTACACTGGATTCCTAGTAGTACCCGCCCTTGAGAAACTAGTTTGTTAGTAAAAAATGAAAAATAATTTGCTTTTATAATTTAAAAGAGCCTAATATACATACATACATATTTAGGGTGACTCATGGTCATTATGATCAAGTGGTCGTCCCATTTGATCATAATTTGGCAGAGCTTCGTATAATTGAGTTACGTCCTGGAACCGACTACCTATTTTGAAATTTACCCGCGCTCTTTAGAACAGTATCGGCCGAACATTAAGTTTATTTCTATAAAGATTTTGTTTTCATTATACCTTCAGTAAACTTATTTTTCCGGCTTTTAAATAGTCCAAATATTATTATTCACCGTAATTAATATAATGGTTATATATTTAAACACAAAAAATATTATGGGGGGCTGGCAATGATTGCTTCGCTAATCGAGTGTTTACAAGCGGACAGCTGATTGAGAGGACTTGAGTTCGATCCCCGGGTCGCGGGTACTCTTGAGTTTTTCTAACTCCAAAATTAGTTTGTCCAAATTTTTGGTACTAGCTCAACGTCTGGAATTATACCCGGTCTGTGGCCATAGACCCCCCCCCCCATTCCATGGATTTTATAACGTAACAAGTGAAACGTGGAAGTTCTACACTTCTCTGTTTACCCGACGTTATATTACTTTTATTTATACTTATATTTTTATACTTTTTTGATGTTATAATTGAATATAACAAGCCACGGATATTCATTTATCAGAGTATCAGTCGTAAATGGAGTTATAAACAATGCGATGAGTGAAGGTCGAATAATCGATACTCATATATGTATCTGGGAAACTCCGGACCGGAACTCTGCACTCCGAACTTTTAAATCTAGTCAACCACAATTGCGTAGTTCTAAAGTAATGTTGTAGCTTTGTACTCGATCGATTTACCCGCTGGCGAGTTGTGGTGACACGTACGGGATTTCTTTATTTAGGGAAGTCTAGCAGCATATATTTTGCCCTTCTGTTACAGATTTTTGGGCTACAAAACCTCTATGACATTTTGACGGCACCGTTGAAATTTATGTACCTTACGGTTCTTATTAGGGTTCTTTAAAGCGTGTGAAATCTGACAAACGTACTTTCATTATTCTCTACTTTCACCTTTTCTTTCTAAGGTATATTTTAAACATGTTTTTGCAATTTTTTTTAACACACGTTCTTCTCCGTTACCGATATTTCCATCCCTATCTCTTATGTTAGTCAGCTCAGAGATATGTTATTGGTCTTTGCTTGGTCGTATGGCCTTCTAAATTAAATCTTTATGGATCCGAAAATATTTAGACAAGTTGAAGACATTGTAGAAACTAGCCACGCGAACGAGATTGACAATTATGACTTAATTCTGTTAAGGATTGTAACGTCTAAATGGTGGTGTTGTCGTCGACAGTCACTTTAAACGTGTTAGACGACGCGCCGGTGTCGACGGCTGCTGGCCTCGGAAATGTCAATCTCAATTGCATCTTCACCTTTACGAATATTACATGCTCACTCTAAACTGTTGCTCGCTAGTTTTCTTTACAATTTATTTTTTTGCATAATAAAAATATAGAAATAAATGTCGATAGATTGACTGTATTAAGCGAGCATAATCAACGGAACGTAAACAGAGTTCGTTATTATCATTTAGTTCCCATATCCCTTTTGGGGTAGGCAGAAATCGTCAGTCTTGGTCTTTCTCAGCTTCTGCATTCATGAACAGTAAGTTGTCTATTCGAAATTATAGCATTATCTAAACTGCGTAGGTATGTGTGGCGAATATTAATGTCTGGCTGTGAACTAAATGTGAATCCGAATCTCAGCGTTGATGCATTCCAGCAGAACACTAACGTTGCTCTAACGATATTATTTGTCTCCGCGATCTCGCATACCTCGCGATTCGCTAATTCTATTCTATCATGCGTCCGGTTGCTGCACATTTAAAATTCAAAATATAAACAAAATCAGTGTAGCTTGGATAAATCTAGCCGAATACAAAAAACATTTTTTTATAAAAAAAAAATGCTTGGTATTTTATAAGCGTGTTGTTGCGTATTGATACAAACGTTCCTTCCGTCAATTATTGTGATTCAATTAGTACTCCTGGTGATATGAACATATAATCCTAGTTATGTCATTGTTTACGGACCGTGTTGCACCGTCCTATACAACAGACAAGGCTCAAGCGACAGGCTTATCGCGGTATACCGCAACCTACGAGCCGGGCCTGCGAATAACCGCAGCGTAAACGGTACAAGCACTTCTGGGCACACAGTTTGTGTGAGTTGGACATCTAATCCGTTTACCCCGTGTAGAGATTTGGGCAAAAATCCCCCAAGAAAGTGCACAAAAAAGCTCGATAGGAAAGTATTATATCCAGCAGTGGACTAAGATACGCTGATGATATGATATGATGTATCAACGTGGCCTTTGTAGATCATCGTTCATATTTTGAATAATCTTTTGTAAATAGAACTTCGACCCTAGGTTGAAGGTTCAACTTGAATAATGCAATGGCTGCCTAGATAGCGAGCTTGCCGAGATAGCGAACATAACGTATAACAAGTTTCCCTATTGATGAGCAAGATAGACTGATAGACTGCAGGAACATAAGTATTCTTGACATCAAGTGTAGCAAGATCCAATATTATATAAGTATACCTACCTTATATTTTATATTACTTGGGATTGTGAAACAAAATCAAAGTCGAAATATTTTTTTATGTATAGTTGAGCTGAGAGACCTAATCCTGTCCAAATATTAATAAATTTGTTCGTTACAGCTTTGTAAATCTGTAAAAAGCTATTGAAAATGTGTAAACGAAATGGAAATGAGTGCGTATATCATTCGACCCAATTTAATAAAAAAGGTCTAAATGTTTTCACTAAATTTTTACAGCTCTCAGAGACCGTACCAAAGAGACATATAGGAATTAAGTTTTTTTTTTATTTCGTGTAACAGTTTCATGGACATAAATATCTTCTGTAATTTTTTTTCGTAATCAGTACGACAATTCGTAGATATTCTTATCGCGAACAATTAAGGTTTATTTATAAATATTTACGTTCGTACGTAAAAGATATTCACAAAAGTTTTGGATAGATTTAAGAAATAGCAGTTGCCGAAGGAAAGGCGGACACTATCTCCCGAAAGCGAGCTCTCGAGTTAGACGATCACGTCTTACATTCGGCTTACTTCCTGTACTGTACATCAGCTTCGACATTTCCAGAATTTTATTTGAATTACGCAATCAGAAAAGTGGGGGGATGGGACGAAATTTATTTCAGGTAAACAGACGGAATTATCGTGTTCAATTGAATTGTACGGTAAATATTATGTTCCTCTTGATGATGGAACACAACGAAAAAGGTGAAAAGAAAAAATGTAAAGAAGTAGAAATTAGGGAGTGTCGTGGAGATTGAAGAGGAAAATTCTGAAGAAATATAATACAAAATCTGCGGGTGTCGCGATTGATCTTATGGGTGCCCCCGAGAGTGGAACACCCTTTAAGTATTACACACACCACGATAAACATAAAGTGTCCTCGTAAAAGCAGGTCGCAGGAGGACAGTGAATGTGAATATGTATAATTGTCCATCGTAATCGATTATGAATCGTAATACGTTTTGTGTAAAAATAGAGGTTTTTCTATGGCATTTGATTTATGTAAGTTTTAAAACCAAAATTGAAAATTCTCCGAGTGCCATATATTTTCATCATACAGACCTGTTGTGCTGCTTCTATAATCAGGGAAGTTTGGTTTTGATGTAGCGAGAGATCAAAACGACAAAAAGTAATACTGAAAAACAAGAAAGAAAATAAAGGAAGATTAAAGAGCCTCTTCCCACACAGGCGCGCGCCGCGCCATCTTAGGAAGAATCTGCGCTTACTATCAGGCGAGATTGCGACCAAACGCTAGTCAAATATGATAATAAAAATGACATAAACGTAACAACATGCCTGTAATTCCCAAAGGGGTAGGCGGAGGAGTGTAGTATACTCCCCCTTTTCACCTGTTACGTTTACGTCCTATGGAATAGGTGGTGAGCCTATTGCCATACACCGGGCACAAATCCATACTCCGAGTCACTACTAGAAATTGTAAATTAGAAAAATCTATTAGCACCCGACCCGGGATTCGAATCGAAGGACGTCACGATAGGCAGTTGCGCTTGTATCGACTCGACCAACGAGGCAGTCAACATAAAGTACAGTAAAAATACCATTGTGCAATAAATAAAACATTCAAGCGGTATTGCCTGGTGGAACTATGGAAGGTGTGACTAGTGATATAGCATGCGTGCCTAGCAAGTGCCTATTCACATTTCTTTTAGACAGGTTGTAATTTTTGGGAAACAATCGCGGGCCGGGTGCTCCAATTTGTTACTGTACCCTGTACCCTGTACCCTCTCTTATAGTGTCGCCTGCCTGTCGGTATCCCCAAACATTAACTTTCCTTTCCTTTTGTTAATGGTTAATTGTGAATTAGTAATTGTTTTTGTTTAAAAAGTGTTGACGGCTTTTACGGTTATGTTAACTTTTGTTTGCGCAAGTTGTTCTTGTGAATGCAACCGCTGCAAGGAGAAGCGGTTGGCGGGAAACGGTGCAGTATATTGACGCACGTTCGACTCTCCGCAAGTTGGCTACCAGGCGCGGTTCCAAGTCACCTAATAACTCCTTTGTGTAAATTTGTCGTGTTTACAAACGACCATACTCCGAAGTTGTGAATTATTAAAGTGTGTACATTTATAGTTAGCAATATTGATGTATGCTCGTCGAAATTGTAAGAAAAAAGATATTTGGCACTCGGTGCCTTCTGCCTATCCCGTGAGGGACCAGACATGATGGTATAACAATAATAAATTGGTATCAGATTTTCAAATGTATTATAGCGGTAATGTATTTAGATGTGTATTATAGAAGTCCCTATAACGAACATAGATTTCTTGTATCTTTGTTTACTGTCATGTTTTTATATTATCGTTATATACGTTTCATTATTAAATACGTTACATAATTAAAGCAGTGATAGCCTAGTGGTTAAGAATGCAGCTTTCCGGTCCAGGGGTGCTGGATTCAAATCTATGGCGCGCACCGCTTTACAAAAGTGTGTTATTACGTTTAAATATCACTTCCCAACGGTGAAGGAAAACATCGTGGACACCTGCACACCTTATAATTTATAAAAAAAAAATTCTAAGGTGTGTGAAGTCCGCCAACCCGCACTTGGCCAGCGTGGCGGACTACGGCCTTA